>SJYV01041687.1:455921-484697 GCA_006410875.1 Neotragus pygmaeus
AAATATACCCTGTTCATGGATTGGAAGACTCAATATAGTGAAAATGAGTATACTACCCAAAGCAATCTACAGATTCAATGCAATCCCTATCAAGCTACCTACGGTATTTTTCACAGAACTAGAACAAATAATTTCAAGATTTGTATGGAAATACAAAAAACCTCGAATAGCCAAAGCAACCTTGAGAAAGAAGAATGGAACTGGAGGAATCAACTTGCCTGACTTCAGGCTCTACTACAAAGCCACAGTCATTAAGAGATATATGTTTTGTTAATTCAAATAATGAGCAGTTGTAAGAACTGAGGTAATGAGAAAGAGTCCTCACAGAAAGATATTTATTGAAGAAGGTAGAACTGAAATAGGCAAAAAGAAAATGAAAAGAACTATGCTTATGTAGCTATAGAGATATAAGCAGAGCAATGTGACTGATTTTTACCGTGATTTGATTGGAACCAACCAGAGGCCCAGGAGTCATGCATGGATGTGAGAGTTGGACTGTTGAAGAAAGCTGAGGGCTGAAGAATTGATGTATTTGAACTGTGGTGTTGGAGAAGCCTCTTGAGAGTCCCTTGGAATGCAAGGAGATCCAACCAGTCCATTCTAAAGGAGATCAGTCCTGGGTGTTCTTTGGAAGGAATGATGCTAAAGCTGAAACTCCAGTACTTTGGCCATCTCATGTGAAGAGTTGACCCACTGTAAAAGATTCTGATGCTGGGAGGGATCGGGGGCAGGATGAGAAGGGGATGACAGAGGATGAGATGGCTGGATGAGATCACTGACTTGATGGACATGAGTATGAGTGAACTCTGGCAGTTGGTGATGGACAGGGAATCCTGGCATGCTGCAATTCATGGGTTTGCAAAGTGTTGGACACGACTGAGTGGCTGAACTGAACTGAACTGAACCAGAGGCCAATATGGCTGATAAGCATCTCGATAGACAGTCACCCAACTTATATTTTCATTTTGAAATATAGAAACACTAAGACTCTGAAACATGAGTATAGCTTGGAAGAGGGTGGTAACAAAGAGAGAAGTCACAAGGAGAAGCCTTGTACTAGAAGGGTAAACAATTCGAGCTGCTTGTAAAGAAAGATCCCATAAGGCACTAAACACATGCCTGACTGGGCTGATCTACACAAAATGATAGTTTGAGAAAACTAGTCCTGGTACCCCGTGTCCAGGTCAGATCTAAAAGGAAAAATTGAGGGCCTCCCTGGTGGCTCAGTGGTAAAAAATCCACCTGCCAATGTAAGAGACTCAGATTTGATCCCTCATGCCAGAGGATTCTAGATGCTGTGGAGCAACTAAGCCCATTCGTCACAATTACTGAGCTAGTGCTCTAGAGCCTGGGAGTTGAAACTACTGAAGCTTGCATGCCTAGAGCCCGTGCCCCACAGCAAGAGAAGCCATAGTAATAAGAAGCCTGCACACCACACCTAGAAAGTAGTCGTAACTAGAGAAAAGCTCGCACAAGAACAAAGATTCAACAAAGCCAAAAATAAAATAAATAAATAAAAATAGAAGAGAAGATGAAACTACCAGTTCCCGCAAACATCAAAACAAAAACTATTGAAGGTGCTAGACTGCTGCTATGGAACAGGAATCCACATTAACATGTCAATTTGTTGCTTTATCATTTCACTTTGAAAGAAGGAGCTCTTCAACATGTTGACTGCTGTTCAATCCTTAGCAGCCCATATCAACTACAGACATATTCACCTTTCTATGCAGCTTTTAGTGTCTACTAAACAGGCCACCGTCAAAGATTAACTTCTCTTTTATCTTCACTTCTCTACTTAGTAGTAGGTAAGACAATTATTTCAGTTCAGTTCAGTCACTCATTTGTGTCCGACCCTTTGTGACCCTATGGACTACAGCACACCAGGCTTCTCTGTCAATCACCAACTCTCAGAGCTTACTCAAACTCATGTCCATCAAGTTGGTGATGCCATCCAACCATCTCATCCTCTGTTGTCCCCTTCCCCTCCTGTCTTCAATCTTTTCCAGCATCAGGGTTTTTCTCATGAGTCTGTTTCTTTGCATCAGGTAGCCAAAATATTGGAGCTTCAGCTTCAGCATCAGTCCTTCCAATGATCATTCAGGACTGATTTCCTTTAGGATGAACTGGTTTAATCTCCTTTAGTCAAGGGACTCTCAAGAGTCTTCTCCAACATCACAGTTCAAAAGCATCAATTCCTTGGCACTCAGCTTTCTTTATAGTCCAACTCTTACATCCATACATGGCTACTGGAGAAAAGTTTTGACTAGATGGACCTTTATTGGGAAAGTAATGTTTCTGCTTTTTAATATGCTGTCTAGGTTGGTCATAGCTTTTCTCCCAAGGAGAAAGCATCTTTTAATTCTGTGACTGAAGTCACCATCTGCAGTGATTCTGGAGCCCCCAAACAAACAAACAAAAAAATAAACATGTATTTCACTATTTCCATTGTTTCCCCATCTATTTCCCATGAAGTGATAGGACTGGATGCCATGACCTTTGTTTTCTGAATGTTGTTTTTTTTTTTTAATTAATTTATTTATTTTTTAAATTTTACTTTACAATACTCTATTGGCTTTGCCATACATCGACATGAATCCACCACAGGTGTACACAAGNGGATGGATGTGAGTTTGAATGAACTCCAGGAGTTTATTATGGACAAGGAGGCCTGGCATGCTGCTATTCATGGGGTCACAAAGATTCGGAAACGACAGAGTGATTGAACTGAACTGAACTGAACTGAACTGATAGTACATCATGAGAAATTTTGGGCTGGAGGAAGCACAAGCTGGAATCAAGATTGCCAGGAGTAATATCAAATTAAAAGATGCTTACTCCTTGGAAGGAAAATTATGACTAACCTAGACAGCTTATTAAAAATTCAGAGACATTACTTTGTCAACAAAGGTTTGTTTAGTCAAGGCTATGGTTTTTCCAGTGGTCATGTATGGCTGTGAGAGCTGGGCTATAAAGAAATCAGAGCTATGAAGAATTTTTGCTTTTGAACTGTGGTGTTGGAGAAGACTCCTGAGAGTCCCTTGGGCTGCAAGGAGATCCAACCAGTGCATCCTAAAGGAAATCAGTCCTGGGTGTTCATTGGAAGGACTGATGTTGAAGCTGAAACACCAAAATTTTGGCCACCTGATAGGAAGAGCTGACGCATTTGAAAAGACCCTGATGCTGGGAAAGATTGAAGGTAGGAGGAGAAGGCAAAAACAGAGGATGAGGTGGTTAGATGGCATCACTGATTCAATGGACATGAGTTTGGGTAATCTCCGGGAGTTGGTGATGGAGAGGGAGGCCTGGTGTGCCGAGGTTCATGGGGTTGCAGAGTCAGACATGACTGAGCAACTGAACTGTACTGAACTGAACTGAACCATGACTCTCCTCTCTTATAAACTCTCAACTCCCTTGGTCTACTCTTACTTCATTGAGAAGGTATTTGTTTGGCAGAACAACAACTGCTAAAATCCAACCTTCACTCTATCTTTGCAAGGTTCAGCTGGTAGAAAAAATGTATAAACCCTGAAATTGCTTATGAGCCACTTTAAATTATTCATGACCAACTTCAATTGGGGCTTTCTTGTGTTCTCTCAGCCTCATTGTATTTCCCATGTCCAATCACCTACTGACTCAGAGAGCTACTTAATGGCATTTAGTCTTTACTCAAATCTCCATCTTACCTACTCCTTCTACCATCTCAGTTAATAACTTGACTCCTGCTTCTCTAAGAAAACTGAATCAATCAGAAGAAAATTCCCTGAAACTTCTGCCACCATATTGACTAATAGATCAATTTCTGAGCCTGTGTGGTTTCCCTACCTTTATAACTTAGATGAATTGTCCATGCTTTTACTTAAATATATCCTTGCTTCACATTCTCCTGATGTGTTGAACTCCTGTTTCAAGACATCACTCAAGCAATATCCCCTTTCTTTACCATTTTTCTTCCTCTTTATGACATCATTTCCATTAGCAATTTTTTTCAGATTTCAATGGAATTAAAAAAAAAAAAAAAAAATTTTTAACTTTAGTCATGGCCCCGCATTTCTGTGGTCTTCTGGCTTACAAGGAAACTCCTGTTACGCATCATGTTGTACTTTCTGAATCCAATTCCTTCTTTTCATTTGCTCTTAAACTTCATCCAGTAAGATTTTACCCCAGAGTCTCCATGAAAATTTCTGTTGCCCAAATCATCAATAACCTTCATGTTGTTAAATCTGATTTTCCATTCAGGATCTCCAGTTTATTCTCACCAGCATTTTACCCAATCAACTTCTTCTCTTCTGTAAAACTATTTGCTTGGCTTCCAGGACACGACTGTCTCTTAGTCATCTCCCAGTTCACTGGCTCCTCCTACTTCCTCCCCATTTCTGAATCCTTATTTTCTCCTTGACCTCTTAATGTTGAAGTTTCAAGGCTCAGCCTGTGGACTTCTTTTCTCTATCAATACTCACTGCCTTGATAATTTTGTCTAGCATTATGGTTCCAAATACCATTTTTGTGGTTTCTTATGACTCTTGTAGCACATAGTTTTAGATGCTAGAAAACAGAAATCTAAGTAACGTAAGGTCCATATTTCCACCAAATACTCTAGGGGAAAGTCTTTCTTTTGTTTCCTGTGAGTTTCTGGTAGCTCTTGTCACTCCTTTGTGTTCCTTGACTTGTAGCTGCATCAGTCCCACAGTTGTCTCTATTGTTATGTTATGTGGCCTTATTCCCTTTGTGTGTCCCTTTATGTGTCTCTGTGTCTCCATATCCTTATCTCCCTCTTCTTATAAGGACATTGGTGATTGGATTTAGGTCCCATTCTAATACAGCATGACTTCACTTTAACCTTGTTTACAATAAAGTTCACATGCTGATGTTCCAGCTAGACATCAATTGGCAGGGGTGGAGGGGTGGAAATCTACTGAAGCCAGTATAGAATGTAACTACAGGCCAATTTCCAAATTCATATCTCCAGCTTGGTCATCTGCCCTCAACTTCAGACTCTTCTAATCAATCATCTCTCTTCTTGTTTGGCTAATAGCCACCTCAAATTTAATACACCCAAGACTGATGATCTCCTCTGATAAATTCATGATCTCTAAATCTGCTTCTTCTATGACTCTTCCTTACTTAAACACTGACAATCCTATAAATTCAGATGCTGAGACCAAAAAAAAAAAAAAATCTTGGGTTCCTCTCTGGTGTCTCATATCTTATGTCCAACAGGGAATGACAAAGTTTGATCCCCCACCCTCCAAAATATACCTGAGTCTAACCCCTTTTTTCACTCCTCACCAATTCCTCTATTGCTAATCCTCACCTCAGTCAGCCAGAATTTCTCATCTAGACTAATTCAGTAGCCTCCTAACTACTCTTCTTCTCTTCTAACCCCCTGTACACTGTTCTCCACAGAGCCTCTAGAGAAATTCTCTTAATGTATAAATTGGCCTAAACACTCCTCTGCTTGTTCGGTGGGCCCTCATCTTTCCCAGTTTAGTTTAGTAGACATCTTTTTTATTTCCCTTTATTGAAGTATAGTTGATTTACAACATTGTTTTAATTTCAGGTGTACAGCAAAGCAATTAATATGTATATATGCACGTGTGTTAGTCACTCAGTCATGTCCAGCTCTTTGCAACTCCATGGACTGTAGCCCATCAGGCTCCTCTGTCCATGAAATTCTCCTGGCACAAATACTGGAGTGGGTTGCCATGCTCTTCTTCAGGGTATATATGCTTATATACCTGATGCTGTCTAATCATCTCTATTATAACATAATTATATATTATTACAAAATATTGAATAATGTAGTTCCCTATGCTATACAGTAGATCCATATTGTTTATTTATATATAGTCCTGTGTATATACTAATCCCTAACTCCTAGTTTATCCCTTCCCACTTTAGTAACCATAGTTTATTTTCATATATTTATATATATATATATATATATATATATACATTCATTTATTTTGATTGAAGGCTAATTACTTTACAATATTGTATTGGTTTTGACATACATTGACATGAATCCACCACGGGTGTATATGTGTTCTCCATCCTGAACCCCCCTTCCACCTCCCTCCCCATCTTTTCTGAGTCTGTGATTCTATTTCTGTTCTGTAAAGAAGTTCATTTGTATCTTTTTTTTTTCAAGTTTCTGCATAAAAGTGATATCATACCTTCTTTGTATTTCTCTGTCTGGCTTATTTCACCTATAATACTCTCTAGGTCCATCCATGTTGCTATAAATAACATTATTTCATCCTGTTTATGGCTGAGTAATACTCTACTGTATATACGCACCACATCTTCCTCCATTCATTTGTTGATGAACATTTAGGTAGTTTTTATGTCTTGGCTATTGTAAACAATGCTGCTATAAACATAGGAGTGCATGTATCTTCAAATTAGAATTTTTATCTTTTCCATATATATGCCCAGATAGAAGGCAAGTTCCTTGCTGTTATTATAAGGTCCTAAAGCCTCATATTTGTTTTTCCAGTAGTCATGTATGGATGTGAGTATTGGATCATAAAGAAGGTTGAGTGCCAAAGAATTGATGCTTTCAAACTATGAGGCTGGAGAAGATTTTGGAGAGTCCCTTGGGCTGCAAGATCAAACCAGTTAATCTTAAAAGAAATCAACCCTGAATATTTATTGGAAGGACTATTGCTGAAGCTGAAACTTCAATACTTTAGCCACCTGATGCAAAGAGCAGGCTCATTAGAAAAGACCCTGATGCTGGCAGAGATTGAGGGCAGGAGGAGAAGAGGGCAAGAGAGGATGAGGATGTGATGATTAGAGAGCATCACTGACTCAATGGACATGAATTTGAGCAAAATGTGGGAGATAGTGGAGAACAGTGGGGCCAGGTGTGCTACAGTCCATGCAGTCACAAAGAGCCAGACATGACTTAGTGACTGAACAATAACAAGGCCTTATATTACCTCTCTCTCCTCATCAGCTACTACATTCCTCCTTGTCTCTGGATCCAGCCACAATGCTTTCCTTACCAGTTCCTAGAGAACATGCACACCTCTGTTTCAGGACTTTGCATTCCCTATTTTCTCTGGAATGATCTTCTCAGGGTATTCACAGGGCTCCTCCACCCCACTGCCAACTCCTTCATGTCTTTGCTCAGATAGAACTGGTTTCAAGAGCTCTTCTCTGATGACCGTGTCAAAACCTCCAAGATCCTTACCCTACTAAAACATATCTTTAATTCCTTTACTATGCTCTTTTTTCCTAATAGAGCTTATCTTCTTAGAATATTTTGCTTCTTGTTATATGTATTATTTACTATCTATAGCTTTCCATCAGAATGAACAAATGTGTGTGTGTGTGTGTGTGTGTGTGTGTATGTGTGTTCAGTTGCTCAGTTGTGTCTGAATCTTTGTGACCCCATAGACTGTAGCCTGCCAGGCTTCTCTGTCCATGTAATTTTCTAGACAAGAATACTAGAGTGGGCTGATATTTCCTACTCCAGAGGATCTTCTCAACCCAGAAATTGTGCCTACGTCTCTAGCATCTCCTACATTGGCAGCAGAATCCTTTACTACTCCACCATGAGCTGCTATATATAGGGAAAACATTGTTTCAGACATACAAACCCATGCTGTATCACTATGTAAGAACATTTCTTATCACATATTTTGTCCAGATATTGTTGGAAAGTC
This sequence comes from Neotragus pygmaeus, assembly GCA_006410875.1. Lineage (NCBI taxonomy): Eukaryota > Metazoa > Chordata > Mammalia > Artiodactyla > Bovidae > Neotragus > Neotragus pygmaeus. The sequence goes on from SJYV01041687.1 coordinate 463,595, forward strand.
TAGCTCTTTCAAATTGCTATTTTCATAGGATTTATCACCAACCTACTCATTTATTAATTTTTACATTTAAAAATTTGTTTAGTGATTTTCATTCCACATTTAAATTGAAAACTTCATGATAACAGAGCCTTACTTGTGTTTTCCCCTGGGATATTCTTAGTGCTAAGAAAAATGTCTGGCATATAATTGCAGTCAATGGTGGTCAAAAGATATTTATTGAAGTCTTTATAGAATGAATAAATAGGTAGTTTCAATGATAAATGAAATACAATTCCTTTATCTCAAACATGCTTAATTATATATATATAATGAAAGCAATTATTTATGGGTTGATAACAATAATTTTAATACTTATAATTTTCTAGCTATTAATGTTAGCTACTGTCATTCTTAATCAATATCATTAGAAGTTCATTTATTGCCCATTTTGTTCTAGGAATTGTCTTAAATGCTTTTGCCATATTTCAACTTTAAACCTTAAAAATACATCCTACATATTATTGTTATTATGCTGATTGTACATATGAAGGCAATTTAGCTTGTCTAAGCTAGTTAGACATTTAAATTTCAGCCATTTTACACAGGCTTTTCTCCAGTCTAATTGTAATCTGCATTTCCTACCACCTCACAAGCATGGAAGGGTAGTATCCAAACTCTGCATCTCTTCCTTAGCACCCACCATATGAAGATAAATCTTTAATAAAATTCATTTAGATGAAGGCATAATGTTTGTTTGATAATCCCACTTAGACTTTACAGAGAAAACATTTTTTTTTTAATCTGTGGCCATTCTGAAACCAAACTCAATTGTCCAGAACTTGTTGTCAAATCACCACAAGCACAATTGAATGCTAAATTTCATGAGATGTCTCCAAGCTAAAAAAAGATTTTTTTTTTAAATCTTCTTTGAAAAAGAGAAAGTTTGTACTTAAAAACTGCATACTCCATGGAAGATAAAGTCCATTTGCACAGCAAAGGTAAACATTATGTTTATTCTTCCCAAGTTTCTATCTTTGGCAAGGTGAGGACAGATTAGAACCCTAAAGAAGCAGCCACCCTAAGAAAATATTCTTAGTTCTTTGAGAATTTCTCACGAGTCAGTAATCGCAATGCACTGTGGCTTCTCAGATCCATTCAGCTAAGATGATTTTCTACAGCTCAATTCATTCCTTATTCAAAAGCAACCTCGAAAACCCTCAGAGGAGGTAATAAACAGGTACCAATTCTTCTAGCCTATTTGGTGATGGGTTGTGGTTTACTTCATTCAGCGCTATTCTAAACACCTTCATAAGCAACAATTATCTTCTTCTCTTTCAGCCTTTCTGTTTACGTTTGCACAAAATATTCCACAACCTCTTACCTTTAACTGAACAGTTGTTTGCATAGAAAAAGAGCCCCATTAAAATGCAGACCAACCTTCCCTCTTCCATGGTATTCTGTCCAAACCCATCATTGTTTCTCTGCATCATGTAATGTTAGCCTTTTTTTCAGCCACAGAAAAATACACAAAATTATGGAATTAGGAGTTTAATTTTTCATTTATCTGTTGACATGTATGAATGAAATCACACAAGTTCCTTTGGTTCATGGTTGTCCTCTGAATTTAGTCTTTATGGCATCTGTAAAAGGCACACACCACAAAACATAATGGGAGAAACTGACCAATGCTTTATGTGCTTGGAGACATCATCATGCTACTACAGATCTATTTTCCTTTCTTCTGAGACCCAATTAGAGTTCACTTCCATTTAAAAGGGCTTCCCTGATGGCTCCCACGGTAAAGAATCTGCCTGCAATGTGGGAAATCCGGGTTCGATTCCTGGGTTGGGAAGGTCCCCTGGAGAAGAAATGGCAATCCACTCCAGCATTCTTGCCTTGAAAATCCCATGGACGGAGGAGCCTGATAGGCTACAGCCCATGGGGTCACAAAGAGTCGAACATGACTGAACGACTTCACTTTCACTTTCCATTTAAAAACTCTCTCCCCCCACTTTCCATTTAAAAACTCTCTCCCCTTCTTTCTGCATGATTTACAGGGTTTGAAGGCAATAGTCATTAGAACTAGACATTGTAATTAGTCTTTAAAGTATTCGGGATGAGGAAGCTTTGTAAATTTTATGTCCTCTTTTTATGATCCAATTGCTTTTGAATATACAAGCTTTTGATCACAGCACTTACAATTTTACAGTATTTGGAGCAAATGTTAGTTGTGTGTGTTTTTGAACATTTTTAAAAAGCTTTTGAGCACCACTGATCATGATGATATAAAGCAATGTCAATTCACAGAAATATTGGGTCATGCTTTGTGATTTGTTTCCTGGGTGGTGAAAATGCTGCTAAGCCCACTACATACCTGCAAAAAGGGGTTCCTACTTATTTTTTTATACTTCCCCATGCCCAGTGCTGAACTCCCCAGAGCAGACCCTCCATCAACACATGGCAAAGATTCAAGTCCCTTGATGTAACAGGAAGAGTGATAATGACACTGACCCAGAGAAGAAAGATTCAGCCTTTCTCCCGAGATGCACACAGCCTAGTATGCGACCCAGAAAAAGAAGACCATTACAATACAGGGAGGATAGATGCTGGAAAAGGATATATACATGGAAGAAAACTGAAAAATCACCAGAGCCTTGCTAGGGGTGTTAAACCCTGTTCTTCAGTCATGAAGAACACATAAAAGTTAGCCACTAAGATGAGAGGAAAGAAGTGGGTTTTCTAGAGGAAATACTATGTCAAAGGGAGGGAAATGGATTAGATGATGGACTGCAAGTCTGTGGTTGAGTAGAAGGCAGCTATTACTATGGAGAATAAGTAGAAAGCAATACTAATACAAATTTGGGATGTGAAACAGCATTGTGTTTTTAAGAAAACTATCCCAGAAAAGGCAATGGCAACCCACTCCAGTACTCTTGCCTGGAAAATCCCATGGGTGGAGGAGCCTGGTAGGCTGCAGTCCATGGGGTTGCAAAGAGTCAGACACGACTGAGCGACTTCACTTTCACTTTTCACTTTCAAGCATTGGAGAAGGAAATGGCAACCCACTCCAGTGTTCTTTCTTGGAGAATCACAGGGATGGGGGACCTGGTGGGCTGCCACCTATGGGGTAGCACAGAGTCAGACATGACTGAAGCGACTCAGCAACAGCAGCATTAGCAGCAACAAAGTTATCCAGGTAACACTAGTGGTAAAGAACCCATCCACCAATGCAGGAGACGTAAGAGACATGGGTTCAATCCCTGGCTCTGGAAGATCCCCTAGAGGAGAGTACAGTAACTCACTCCAGTACCCTTGCCTGAAGAATTCCATGGACAGTGGAACCTGGTGGGCTACAGTCCACAGGGCACAAAGACTTGGACATGACTAAAGCAAAAGAGAAGCAAAAAACAAAGGAGAAAAGGAAAGATATTCTCATTTGAATGCAGAGTTCCAAAGAATAGCAAGGAGAGATAAGAAAGCCTTCCTCAGTGATCAATGCAAAGAAATAGAGGAAAACAACAGAATGGGAAAGACTAGAGATCTCTTCAAGAAAATTAGGGATACCAAGGGAACATTTCATGCAAAGAGGGGCTTGAAAAAGGACAGAAATGGTATGGACCTAACAGAAGAACAAGATATTAAGAAGAGGTGGCAAGAACACATGGAAGAACTGTATAAAAAAGATCTTCATGACCCAGAAAATCATGATAGTGTGATCTCTCAGCTAGAGCCAGACATCCTGGAATGTGAAATCAAGTGGGCTTTAGAAAGCATCACTATGAACAAAGCTAGTGGAGGTGATGGGATTCCAGTGGAGCTATTTCAAATTCTGAAAGATGATACTGTGAAAGTGCTGCACTCAATATGCCAGCAAATTTGGAAAACTCAGCCGTGGTCACAGGACTGGAAAAGGTCAGTTTTCATTCCAATCCTAAAGAAAGGCAATGCCAAAGAATGCTCAAACCACTGCACAATTGCACTCCTCACACACTAGTAAAGGAACGCTCAAAATTCTCCAAGTCAGGCTTCACGAATACATGAACTGTGAACTTCCAGATGTTCAAGCTGGTTTTAGAAAAGGCAGAGGAACCAGAGGTCAAATTGTCAAAATCTACTGGATCATCAAAAAAGCAAGGAAGTTTCAGAGAAACATCTATTTCTTCTTTATTGACTATGCCAAACTCTTTGACTGTGGGGATCACAATAAATTGTGGAAAATTCTGAAAGAGATGGGAATATCAGACCACCTGACCTGCCTCTTGAGAAATGTGCATGCAGGTCAGGAAGCAACAGTTAGAACTAGACATGGAACAACAGACTGGTTCCAAATAGGAAAAGCAGTAAGTCAAGGCTGTATATTGCCACCCTGCTTGTTTAACTTATATGCAGAAGACATCATGAGAAATCCTGGGCTGGAGGAAGCACAAGCTTGAATCAAGATTGCTGGGAGAAATATCAATAACCTAAGATATGCAGATGACATCACTTTTATGGCAGAAAGAGAAGAAGAACTAAAAAGCCTTTTGATGAAAGTGAAAGAGGAAAGTGAAAAAGCTGGCTAAAAGCTCAACATTCATAAAACAAAGATCATGGCTTCTGATCCCATCACTTCATGGGAAATAGATGGGGAAACAGTGGAAACAGTGGCAGACTTTATTTTGGGGGGTGATTGCAGCCATGAAAATAAAAGACACTTACTCGTTGGAAGGAAAGTAATGAACAACCTAGATAGCATGTTGAAAAGCAAAGACATTATTTTGCCAACAAAGGTCCGTCTATTCAAGGCTATGGATTTTCCTGTGGTCATGTATGGATGTGAGAGTTGGACTGTGGAGAAAGCTGAGCACCAAAGAATTGATGCTTTTGAACTGTGGTGTTGGAGAAGACTCTTGAGAGCCCCTTGGACTGCAGAGAGGTCCACCCAATCCATCCTGTTCATTGGAAGGACTGATGCTGAATCTGAAACTCCAGTACTTTGGCCACCTGATGCAAAGAGTTGACTCACTGGAAAAGATTCTGATGCTGCGAGGGATTGCGAGCAGGAGGAGAAGGGGATGACAGAAGAGGAGATGGCTGCATGGCATCACCGACTCAATGCACATGAGTTTTGGTGAGCTCCAAGAGTTGATGATGGACAGGGAGGCCTGGCATGCTGTGATTCATGGGGTCACAAAGAGTCAGACATGACTGAGTGACTGAATTGAATTGAACTGAACTGAAAGCAACTTAACACACACACTTAACACATGCACACACGCTATCACCTCTATCAAGTCATATTTTTCAACTCATCATTTTGCTTTCTCCAAATGATTTTTATACAGTTAATTACAACAAGGACCTATTATATAACACAGTGTACCATAGTTGATATTTTGTAATAACCTGCATGGGAAAAGAATCTGAAAAATAGTCATCTATCTATCTTTATCTGAATCACTTTGCTGTACACCTGAAACTAATAAAACATTGTAGATCAGCTATACTTCAATGTTAAAAAACAGTTCATTTCAAACGTGCTGCTCTGGGAGATTACTCAAATACGTTTTCTAAGGCCATCATTCCAAGCAGTGGTGTGGGTAGTGATTTTTTCCAAGCATAAATGCATCTGTAGCACAAGGAGTAGAGTCATAATTCTTTCAATAATCAATAAATAATAATAATAAAACTTTCAATAGTCTGAAAGTTATCCTTAACATCTAACATCATGTGCACCTCATAACAGAAGTGGCGAGGAAGCAATACTCAAAACGAAGCAAAAAAGTGGAGCATAAAATCAGGTTTCTGTTGTTGCTGTTATTGTTTTTAAGTTTAAAGAGATGGCAAGTGTAGCATGATCAGGGTGGTACCCACACTCTGAGCCTTTGTGGTTTCCTGTTATCTGCCGATCCCATGCTGACTGCCAAGTGCAAGGATTACAAAGCAGTTTAGTACTAGCTTCAGGCACTTCCATAAATGAAAATATAAATGATGGTCAATTAGAGATGATTTCCTAAAGCATTTCTAAAATCATTAACAAAGAGTGTAACTAGCTCATGAATAACTTTAGGCACTTTTCACGATGCAAAGTCATCAAGATATAACTATAGAGCCCTGTTTAATGGCACAGAGAGAAACAGATGGAAGTTTTTGTTGAGAGGCAGGGCTCCTCCAAGTTCAGCTTGTGGAGTCCCACCTGTTCTGAAGTGATGGTCCTATCCAGGCTGCAGTCCCCTCCTGATCCCTTATTCTGATTCCATCGTTGGTCTTAGAAATGGAAATGATCATTTGCACCTGAAAGATGACTGACTGGTGGATGACCTCATCACATCACAGTTCACTTCCCTTACACACTCATGTTTCTGAATCCAGCTCTTTCTCATCTGTAAAATATGGAGGATTGGTTATGTGGCCTTTATTCCGTCTCCAGGACCTTCATTAGTGTTTGCACTAGTTTTTCCTGTAGACTTGCTACATGACATCCACCATCTCAGTAGCCAATAAGATCACTTCTCTTCAGTTCATATGTAATGTTTAATTCTTTTTTGAGAAGTAAAATTGAATAGTTAGGCAATAGTTAGGCTGCACATGTTCGAGTACTAACTGGGAGACAGTGTCTGTGTTAGTATGTCGCCAGAGGGGAGAAGGAAGATGTTGCTTTTATTGTTATTTCAATCCTATTGTTACACATGTTCAGGAAGGAAGGAAGAATTGAGAAGCAAAACAGATGGTATTCTGGACTGCTGCTACTGTCTCTTCTCATCGTTTTTTTGTTTGTTTGTTTGTTTGTTTTTTAGATCAGCAAGCAAAAATCACTAGCCACTCCACCAGCTTTCTATCTACCCCTAATCCACAGTATTGATTGGAAGAAGTTAATCAGGCTTGGAGACTTCAGGTAGATTTTAAATTCCTTGACCCAAAGGAAAGGTCCCAGATTCTGTGGGAGGATATAATAGGTAGAAAGGGATCCAGCTCACTCAAGATTTCTCCACCCCAATATTCTCCAATGCCTGAGTCAATGCATGACTTTTGTATTGACCACCCTCTCTCTAACATCCTCCTATGTACCAACAACAAATGTCCCTTCTTTCATTATTTCTGTGAGACTGTACCTCACCGTGACCAAAGCTCCCTACCTAGCAACATGACAAAGTCTAATGCTTTTTGTATATTCTCCAATTTGATCTCAACAGTTCTATTGTCCTATTTTCACAAATCCCCTTCCAGTGTCTTACACTCCAGCAAAAAGGGGTTCATAACACTGCAAGCATTCTTATATTTCTTCCACTGTATATAGTGAATGCTAAGGATTCTGATGTGGAGCAGTCCACGGGGTTATGAAGGGTTGGACATGACTTAGCAACTGAACAAAATCAACACTTAAATACCTGCCAAATGAAAGAATGAATGCACTTCTGAAAATCTATGGATAAAAGGAAAATTAATGTGACTTTTTCACTAGGCCAAAAGTATTTGTTTACTAATGGACAAGTTGAAATAGAGACAAGTATATTGTTGCTGTTGTTGTTTTGTTTTTTTGAAGGAAGAGTAAAATGCAATTGCATTTGAGTTTTCCCACCATCTAGCAAAGATCTCCAAAGCATTTCAGCCTCTTCTTATCATACCACTAGACAATACATTCTAGTTCAGAGGAAAGGGGTAAAAACAAGCTTATTGACAGGAAATTCAGTCTCCCATATAAACCTGAGCCAGATTATTTGCTAGAGTGCTTTGTATACTGTGGGCTTCCCTGATGGCTCAGATAATAAAGACTCTGCCCGCAATGTGGGAGACCTGGGTTCAATTCCTAGGTTGAGAAGGGCCACTGGAGAAAGAAATGGCTACCCACTCCAGTATTCTTTCCTGGAGAATCCCATGGAGAAAGGAGTCTGGAGGGTGACAGTCCGTGGGATCACACGAGTCAGACGTGATTGAGCAACTTTTCACTTTCACTTTTGCACACTTTGCCACTGAGTTTTGGTCCATAGTACAGAGGCTGAGGAGTCAGAAAAGGTGAAACTGAGCAGGACCCTGTGAGATTCACAGGTGTGTATCCTTTCTGTGTCCTTCATAACGTTCTCTAAATTCTACAGTGAAAGTTGCTCAGTCATGTCCAATTGTTCTAAAGGGCAGATTCAAATGGTTGCTAATCAGGCCTTTCTGTCAGTGGCTTTATTTTTACTTTTTCAGCCTCCAATTCTCTCTGAAAGTCCAGTCCCCACAGTTCTTTCTGTTTGTTTGCTTTTATTTTTTTAATTTATAAAATTTTATTGAAATACAGTTGTTTTATAATTGCTAATACCTGTTGTATAGGAAAGTGAAGCAGTTATATATATATATATATATATAAGCACCANTGTTTCCCCATCTATTTCCCATGAAGTGATGGGACCAGATGCCATGATCTTCATTTTCTGAATGTTGAGCTTTAAGCCAACTTTTTCACTCTCCTCTTTCACTTTCATCAAGAGGCTTTTTAGTTCCTCTTCACTTTCTGCCGTAAGGGTGGTGTCATCTGCATATCTGAGGTTATTGACATTTCTCCCAGCAATCTTGATTCCAGCTTATATTTCTTCCAGCCCAGCATTTCTCATGATGTACTCTGCATATAAGTTAAATAAGTAGGGTGATAATATACAGCCTTGATGTACTCCTTTTTCTATTTGGAATCAGTCTGTTGTTCCATGTCCATTCTAACTGTTGCTTCCTGACCTGCATACTGGTTTGTCAAGAGGCAGGTCAGGTGGTCTGGTATTCCCATCTCTCTCAGAATTTCCACAGTTTATTGTGATCCCCACAGTCAAAGAGTTTGGCATAGTCAATAAAGCAGAAATACATGTTTTTCTGGAACTCTCTTGCTTTTTCAATGATCCAGAGGATGTTGGAAATTTGATCTCTGGTTTCTCTGCCTTTTCTAAAACCAGCTTGAACAGCTGGAAGTTCATGGTTCATGTATTGCTGAAGCGTGGCTTGGAGAATTTTGAGCATTACTTACTAGTGTGTGAGATGAGTGCAATTGTGCGGTAGTTTTAGCATTCTTTAGCATTAACTTTCTTTAGAATTGGAATGAAAACTGACCTTTTCCAGTCCTGTGGCCACTGCTGAGTTTTCCAAATTTGCTGGCATACTGAGTGCAGCACTTTCGCAGCATCATCTTTCAGGATTTGACATAGCTCCACTGGAATTCCATCACCTCCACTAACTTTGTTCATAGTGGTGCTTTCGAAGGCCCACTTGACTTCACATTCCAGGATGTCTGGCTCTAGATGAGTGATCACACCATCATGATTAATAAAATACCCCATAATCCTTCCAATGACAGAATATCATCCAGCTATGACATGGTGGCCCAGATCACATATTGAGTCTGTGTGCCTGTTGACATATTTTTTCAGAGGCAAAACAGAGAAGTAGGTATGATTACCTAGTCTGCCTTGGTCAGATCCCAATACCCATACCTAATATCAGGGAGGCCCTGGTCAAATCAAATGACTGCCCAGTACTCCCATTCTGAGTGTACAAAATGAGTATAATTACAGTATGTACTTCATGAAATTGAAGCTATATTAAATACTTTAAAAGTATGTGGTATTTAATGGTCATGCATGTTAACTACTATCATGATTGTTACTTTATTATTTAATCTCTCTGAAACTACACTTGCAGGAATTCTATAAGAAAACAGTATAAAGAATCATCATCATCATTATCATCACAAGTTGGCTTGGCTTGATCCTTTATGTCATCATTTTTACTGTTAAAAGTGATTCTGAAAAGGGAATTCTTAAGGCAGTACTATATTTAGGAATCTTATTTACATGTAGTGAAATTAGAAAGAAACAAGTGTGGCTGAACACTGAAACAATCCCTTGGAGATCTAGTCCCATTACCAATTGAAACCAATTGAATACAAACAATCTTCTAGGGAGCCAGCAGCCTAGAAGACTTTCAAAAGACCTAATCCTCATTGCAAGTTCAAATTTCTGCCTGCTGAAAGGGAAATTTTAGAACAGATGATTTCCTGGGAGAAGCAGGTTTATATATAAAGTAACTGGTGGTTCTTATTTATTTACAGTTTTGTAGACAAAACTGTGCCTAAAATATTATACTTGCTACAGAATAATTTAATTTCATTTGAATTGCATGCTAAACCAAAAAATGCCCAAATAATTCTTCTACTGCTTTCCCAGGATGAAGGACTAAAAATAGAGCAAACTGTGAAACAAATAGGTCTGTCTTATCTGCATATGTTTCATCTAGATAGCTCCCTTCACTAGGAAAAGAAATTAGTAGTTATTTCAGCCAAAGATGAGATATAGTCACTAAAGTTCAGCAAAGCTAGTAATTAACACTGAGGTTGCAATATTGCACTCCATGCTTTATTTACTCTCTCTCCCCTCATTTTTATGGTTAATTAACAACAATTTCTGATAGTCAAACTAAGTATAGAGCCATGGTTTTCCATCCAAAAGTCACTTAAAGAAACTTAATGTCATCTATCCAGTTTTTGAAACTCACTTATAGTATAATTTTCTCTCAGATTCAAATTCTATTTGGATAAAGTTCAGCCTGTTAATAAACCATGATTTCTTCTTACAGGAGAAGAGAAATTAGATTCCATATATAAATGATATCATATGGTATTTCTCTTTCTCTGTCCATGTTGTTACAAATGGCATTTATTGTATCTGTATGTCCAGATTAACCACATATATCTATTTTATAGACTGTTCTGAGCCTTCCTTTGGGTTGTGAGGGTTTCACTCCTGATGAGGTGAAAAAACTTTTATATATAGAATGGATAAATAACAAGATCCTATTGCATAGCACAGAGAACTGTATTCAAAATACTGTGATAAATCGGAATGGAAAATAATATTTTAAAAAGTAGGTATATGTACAACTGAATCATTTTGCTGTAAAGGAGAAATTAACACAACATTGTAAACCAACTATAACTCAATACCAAATTGATAAAAAATGCTGAGGGAAGCATAAACTTAAATCCTTAGGGATAAGTGTGTTCAAAATCAAAAGCATCATTTATTGTTTGCAGTTCCTATTTGCAAAAGTGCTTTGGGCTCCCTGGGGAAAGCCAGAATACAAACACTAGGTACATGTATAATTAATAACTCTTCAGTAGGGATTATGGCCTCTCTGACTAAGAGTTATTTATACACTGACACGAAAAATAGTTAAACAATTTCCAAACAACTTAAGGCATATTCCCCCTGGATAGAGGGAAAATTCATTTGTATTACAGAATGCTCAAGAACGTGGATGGGAGCTATCACACACATATCACATTTCAGTCAGCTTTTATTCCAAGAGGCGTGACCATGGGCCATGACTTACAGAAGAACTGGCAGGAAAGAAAAGTAAAAGTAAATATGCCAATAATCATCTCCCCCCAAAATCATAAACCAAACCAAATGAATCACTGTGTCCAATTACTCCTATGAATAGTAGATATATCTGTCTATAATAGTCCACAAATGGACATGTGTGATTGACATTTAAGTACAGATACAATAAATGCCATTTGCAGCGACATGGATTGAACTAGAGATTCTCATACTAAGTGAAGAAACCCAGACAAAGAAAGAGAATGCAATATGATATCACTTATATGTGGAATCTAAAATATGACCCAAATAAACCTATCTGTAAAACAAAACCATATTCATAGATAAAGAGAACAAAATTGACATTGCCAAGGTGAGGTTGAGGGAGGAGTGTAGGGCTGGGAAGGATTGGGAATTTTGGATTAGCAGAGGCAAACTATTAATATTATATATCAGTTCGATTCAGTCTCTCATCGTGTCCGACTCTTTGCGACCCCATGAATCACAGCAAACCAGGCCTCCCTGTTCATCACCAACTGCCAAAGTCCTCCCAAACCCATGTCCATTGAGTCAGTGATGCCATCTAACCATCTTATCCTCTGTCCTCCCCTTCTCCTCCTGCCCTCAATCTTTCCCAGCATCAGGGTCTTTTCCAATGAGTCAGCTCTTCCCATCAAGTGGCCAAAGTATTGGAATTTCAGCTTCAACATCGGTCCTTCCAATGAACACCCAGGACTGCTCTCCCTTAGGATGTACTGGTTGGACCTCATTGCACTCCAAGGGACTCTCAAGAGTCTTCTCCAACACCACAATTCAAAAGCATCAATTCTTCGGTGCTCAGGCCTCTTTATAGTCCAATTCTTACATCCATACATGACCACTGGAAAAACCATAGCCTTGATTAGATGGACCTTTGTTGACAAGTAATGTCTCTGCTTTTTAATATGCTGTCTAGGTTGGTCATAACTTTTCTTCCAAGGAGTAAGCGTTTCTTAATTTCACAGCTGCAGTCACTATCTGAAGTGATTTTGGAGCCTAAAAAAATAAAGTCAGCCACTTTTTCCACTGTTTCCCCATCTATTTGCCATGAAGTGATGGGACTGGACACCATGATCTTCATTTTCTGAATGTTGAGCTTTAAGCCAACTTTTTCACTCTCTTCTTTCCCTTAAATCAAGAGGCTCTTTAGTTCTTCTTCACTTTCTGCCATAAGGGTGGTGTCATCGGCATATCTGAGGTTATTGACATTTCTCCTGGCAATCTTGATTCCAGCTTGTGGTTCCTCCAGCCCAGCATTTCTCATGATGTCCTCTGCATAGAAGTTAAATAAGCAGGTTGATAATATACAGCCTTGACGTACTCCTTTTCCTATTTGGAACCAGTGTGTTGTTCCATGTCCAGTTCTAACTGTTGCTTCCTGATCTGCATACAGGTTTCTCAAGAGGCAGGTCAGGTGGTGTGGTATGCCCATCTCTTTCAGAATTTTCCACATGAGATGGATAAATAACAAGATCCAGTTGTATCGTATGGGCTTCTCCAATGTCTCAGTGGTAAAGAATCTGACTGCAATGCAGGAGACAAAGAAGAAGTGGGCTCAATCCCTGGGTCCATAAGATCCCCTGCAGGAGGAAATGGCAACACACTCCAGTGTTATTGCCTGAAAAATCCCATGGACAGAGGAACCTGACAGGCTACAGTCCAAAGGTTTGCAAAGAATCGGACATTACCAAGAGACTGAGCATGCACTGTATAACACGAGGAACTATATTCGATATCCTGTGATAAACCATAATGAAAAAAATATGAAAAAATATGAGCCACTTTGCTGTACAATTGAAATTAACACATTGTAAATCAACTATATATCAATTAAGAAAAAAACCTGGCAGGGGTGAGTTATTTGTGGTATAAATGATTTCATTTTAGTGGTCACTTTTATTTTTAGATGACAATTTGAATATTTGCCCTAATATTATCTTCAGACTAATGCCACAAGTAATGTATAGCTGCATTTGTTCGGAACTTTGTGCTTTACAAAGTACATGATTAACCATCCACTGACTCCAAAATCTTTCATGAGGGTTCTGAAGTGAACAACTTTCTTAAATCAGCTTCTAGCCTTTTTTACCCCCTATAACCATCCCTTGGAAATTTATAGACTTTCCCTAATGCCTCCCAATTCTCCTTTCTACACCTTAGACCTTTCTCTGGCTTATCAGAAGATAATGTAGAGGTTTCTTACAATGGAAATCCATCTAGGTTCCCAATCTCCTGTTTATCCCTGTGATATTCTCTCAATCAGGTCCCAGGAAGGAAGGTCTCATTGCTTTCACTGGGAGAGTGGATGGGGCAATCTGTTTGCCATGACATTGAAGTCTCCCTTATTCACGAATATCTGTGTGATTTGGGGAACTAGATGGAGCTGTTTGGGCTTACTGGGTGGCTCAGTGGGTAAAGAATCTGTCCACAATCAAGAGAGATAGGAGATGCAGGTTCAGTCCTTGTGTCAGGAAGATCCCTTGGAGAAGGAATTAGCAACCCACTCCAGCATTCTTGCCTGGAAAATCCCATGGACAGAGGAGCCTGGCAGACTACCGTACAAAGAGTCACAAAGAGTTGGACACGACTAAACGAGTAAGCACAGGCAGAAGCATGTGGAGCTGCTCAGTATGTCTGTGCTCCATCAGTGGGAATAGAAAGAGCTGGGCAGCCACTTACTGTGTGAGCTTTGACAAGCCACATGACATCTCTGCTATCTAGAGCAAAATAAGAATATTATCTACTTGACAGATGTGTAAACTAAAGTATGCTCCAGCCATGCACAGTGCATAGGTAGACATTCAACAAATACTAACTGTACTTAGTATTCAGAAGCCAGACACCTAACATCATGCCTGGGGACAGGGCTGTGCTAAATGCCAGAGCAGGGTTTTTTGCTTTCATCATTCAGACCTCGTGAGTACCACCCTCCCCTTTCTGGAGTGGGTCTGGATGTGGCCAGCCTGGAGGAGGCTCACCCCAGGTAGGCCCCTCTGAATTTTAGGTGCTTAGCCAGAGGTGTCATGGGGGACATGCCAAGTTCTGCAACCACCCTCACAATTTGGCAGTGTATAAGTAAGGCCTTAACAAATATACATGAATATAGATTTAACAGTTTCACAGATAAGAATTTATCTGGGAAAATAATTGAGGCCCCAGAGATTAAGCAGTAAGTAATTAATCATAACATTTAAAAAGTATAATATTAAGAATCAACCACAGTATCCAACAATAGGGAACTATGGACAAACTATATAATCTAATACAATTTATCTGCTAATACATAACAACATGGAAAGATTTTATAACATGATATTAAATGAAAATAATTCTAAAATAGAATTATAATTTGATTACATAATAATTACATTACATTAATTACATTATAATCTGATTACATTTGACTTAAACAGCGATAGAGTAAAGTCACTATTAATTATGTTCTCCATGCTAGACACTGTGTTAAATGCTTTACCTACATTAGCTATTTAATCCTCACAATAACCCTTTAGAGTAGGTATTAGTTGTGAGTCATTTTAAAGATATCCTTAAGGCAAACACAATAGAGAAAGGTATTGAAGAGGCCCCTGCTGGATTTGAAAGTGGTACCTTGAAGGCCATAGAGCTTTGGAATCCATGGTTACGGCTTTGCTCAGTTTCCTTGAGGTGATTTAGGAGAACCCGCTGTCCTGTTACTTACAGATTGCACTGTGCCAGTCCTTGCTTCCAGTGCCATTCAACAAGAAATATCTCCCGGCAGCTTGCAGAAGCCTGCTGCAAACCTCCCCTTTATAGCCTGGATATTTAAACACGAACTACCTCTCTCTGCATGAAACATCTGGCTAGGAAGCCTGTGCCTTAATTAGCCATTTCTCCCTGGGGATCTGTGCTCAGTAAATTCACTCTTCAGAGAAACTACAGCTGGAGAGATGAAACCACAGAGTCCATTGTCTAAAAATTTGTCTTTAAGGAAAACATCATTTATGAATGTGTGGAGAGGGGTAGGGGAGGAGCATCTACTTGTACAAAGACACTAAGACTTCTGACTCCAGATTGACAGCCCCTCAGAGCTGAAGTCTGGGCCATGATGAGCAAGAACATGGATTTTATTTTTTAACTTTTTTTCTAAGTTAATTTCTTTTAAGAATATTTTATTTTTTTAAGTATAGTTAATCGACAATGTTGTGTGAGTTTCAGGTGTACAGCAAAATGCTTCAGTTATAATATATATAGCTTTTTATTCTTATTCAGGTTCTTTTCCCATGTAGGTTATTATAAAACATGTAGTATAGTTTCTTGTGCTATAGAGCATAGTTATCTGTTTTTCATATACTAGTGTATGTATCAGATCATGATTAGGCAATTGTAGTGCAGTTTCTGGAACACATGGTGGTGGTCATGTGTTTAGTCACTAAGTCATGTCTGACACTTGTGACCTCATGGACTGTAGCCTGCTAGGCTCCTCTGTCCATGGATTTCCCAGGTAAGCATACTGGATGAGCTGACATTTCCTTCTCCAAGAATCTTCCCAATCCAGGATCGAACCCACATCTTCTTCACTGAAGGCTCTCTCTTACATTGCAGGTAGATTCTTTACCTCTGAGCCACCAGGGAAGTCCTAAAAGATGATGTTAAAGTTCTGCACTCAATATGTCAGCAAATTTGGAAAGCTCAGCAGTGGTCAGAGGACTGGAAAAGATCAGTTTTCATTCCAATCTCAAAGAAGCGCAATGCCAAAAAATGTTCAAACTACCGCACAATCGCACTCATATCACATGCTAAAGGCTTTGCTCCAAATCCTTCAAGCTAGGCTTCAGGGGCACATGAACTGGCAACTTCCAGATACACAAGCTGGGTTTAGAAAAGACAGAGGAACCAGAGATTAAATTGCCAACATTCGCTGGATCATGGAGAAAGTAAAGGAATTCCAGATAAACATCTATTGCTTCCTTGAGTATGCTAAAGTCTTTGACTGTATGGATCACAACATACTGTGGAAAATTCTTAAAGAGATGGGAATACCAGGCCATCTTACCTGTGTCCTGAGAAAACTATATACAGATCAAGAAGCAACAGTTACAAGCAGACATGAAACAATTTACTGATTCAAAATTGGTAAGGGAATACATCAAGACTCTTAATTGTCACTCTGCTTACTTGACTTATATGCAGAGTACATCATTCAAAATCCTGGACTGGATGAATCACAAGCTAGAATTAAGATTAGCAAGAGAAATATCAACAACTTCAGATATGCAGATGATACCACTCTAATGGCAGAAACTGAAGAGGAACTGAAGAACCTCTTGGTGAGTGTAAAAGAGGAGAATTAAAAAGCTTTCCTGAAACTACACATTCAAAAAACTAAGATCATGGCATCTGGTCACATCACTTAATCACAAATAGAAGGGGAAAAAGTGGAAACAGTGACAGATTGTGTTTTCCAGGACTCCAAAATCACTATGGACAGTGATTGCAGCCGTGAAATTAAAAGATGCTTGCTCCTTGGAAGGAAAGCTATGAAAAACCTATATAGCATATTAAAAATTAGAGACATCACCTTGCGAACGAAGGTCCATCTAGTCAAAGGTATGATTTTTCCAATAGTCATGTGTGGATGTGAGAGTTCGAACATAAAGAAGGCTGAGCCCTGAAGAATTGATGCTTTCAAAGTGTAATACTGGAAAAAACTCTTGACAGTCCTTTGGACTGCAAGGCAGTCAAACCAGTCAATCCTAAAGGAAATCATCCCTCAATATTCATTGGAAAGACTGATGCTGAGGTTGAATCTCCAATACTGTGCCTATTTGATGCACAGAGTCGACTCGTTTGAAAAGATCTTGATGCTGGGAAAGATTGAAGGCAAACTGAGAAGGAGGCAGCAGGGAATTAGATGGTTAGATAGGAACACTGACTCAGGGGGATGAATTAGAGCAAATTCTGGAATATAGTGGATGATAGTGGAGCCCGGTGGGCTGAAATTTGTGGGGTTTCAAAGAGTAGGACAAAACTTAGCAACTGAAGAAGAACAACAAAGTGTGTGTATGTTAAACTCAAGGTCCTAATTTATCCCTCCACACCTCTCCTCACTTCAGTAACCATAATTTTCTTTCTATGTCTGTGGGTCTGTTTCTGTTTTATAAATAAATTCCTTCTTTTTATTTTTTTTGCACTAATATTGATAGAACAAAAGATACCCTACTAAGTGAAGTAAGCCAGGCACAGTAAGACAAATATAAATATCACACCACATATCATGATATCACTTATGTATGGAAACTTAAAAAAAAAAAAAAAGATTTAAAAGCAGAACATCCAGTGCCAATTTTGGATCTGCCAATTTATCACCACTTTGTTTGAATTTACTCCGCCTAAGTTTCATGATCTGTAATTTGGGGTGGAGTTACTAGTAACTAATGTATAAGAAAGCACTCTGTGCAATGTCAAGTATTCAGTAATCAGTGCATAATTGCATAAGTTTGTTCTCTTTTAATCTTTTATCCCTTGGGTTTGTGTGGAAGACTCACAGTGGGTCTTAGGAAAACATCTACTAAACAAATATTTACATTGTACTTATAGAGAAGCTTCTCAGGAAAAATCAACTATCCTCCCAGCATCACAACATGAACTTAGAAATGAAAGAAACTCAGTTGCTCACACAACTGAATTTTTTCACTTTATTGTGGGAAACATCAGACATTCTGAGTAACAAACATCTCATGGAACTAGTTCATATAATCAATATTGTTTAAATCATGATATTATATGTAATTTATATCACAGGAAAGCAGAATACATTTGTACCACCTCATAAATGCTAAATGTAATTGTTATATATGTCTATTTAGTTTTGTTCTAAAGATCTATTTGTGAAACTCTTGATTTTCAGTAAAAGAGTGTTATCAGGAAAAAAAAAAAAAAAAGACCTTGGAGAAATGAGCAAGAGGAAGAGGAATTCGTATTTTTGAAAATTCATTATGTGCAGGAATGATGTTAGGTATTTTACATATTTTACATATTTTTCCTTTTTCATAACACATATTTTTAAAGGGAATTAGACTTCACTATCAAACTTTGTGGCAGGGAAATGGTCTCTGAGAGATTAAATAATTCACATAAGGTCAGGGCTGTGGTGACCTCAGGGCTCCACATATGATTTGTCACACATTGGTCCTGTAACCAAAGTCTGTCTGCCCAGTGCCTGGTCCACTATTAGAGAAACACACAGGAAAAGCAACGTGGGGCTGAATTGGAGACTATTTTTCTCCAACTTTGCATCTGTTCCTGACACACTGTATACAGTTCACCCAGACCAGAGACAATTTGAGACAGCCAGTTAAAGAACTTAACGGATGCTAAGACCCTTGATCTGAGCTAGCTGACAGCATGGAGGGCAGGAGAAAATTACTGAACACAGACAAAGAACATGCAGCTGCCTTAAGGATGTCTCTGTTACAGCATATGATAAGCATGAGTGTTTACTATGCTGACATAGAACTACCTACAAAAGGACACAGCCCATTTGGGTGGCAATTACCACAAAGATGCAAAATGTATTACACAACACGAACCCTGAAAAGGTCCTGTTTTATGTAGAGATCGAATAAGGATATAAGTGGTCTCTGATCTCTCTGACTGCCTCCCTTTGTCCTCAGATGCTGCTCTACCTATGGGAGGCCCAGGGTTTCAGACTGAGGTGCCATGTCTGAGTGACTTGAGTCTCCCAAGTCAATGGGAAAGGAAGGTCTCAGTTACTGCAGGTTATCCTGTGGGGTAAGGGGTCCAGTCTGGAAGGCTTCACAGCTTTCTAATCAGAATGTCTGTAGAGAAGCTGCAGTGTTATGTAACCAGCCCAGGGATGTAAATCACCCCAGACTTGACTGAATATTGAGAAGATTGAGGGGACTTGGTGCTAAAAATCCCCAGGGCCCATCAGTGAGACAGGAGCTGAGAGAGCAGAGCATAAGTATTAAGAATAGGATACAATATAAACTGGAAGACCAGCTTATAGGTTTATAGGTTCTATGATATAGAATTAACAAGCCCCAAGATAGTGGAAAATTCAACTTCCAGTGGATCCTAAGCCTCAGTATATGCTCCTTGTAATACATTAGTTCTAAATGACACACCCACCTGCAATAGGAAAATTGCTGAGGCAGACATAAAAGGCCAGAAAAGTAGGCAAAGACCCAATTCCTGGAAACCTCAGTCCTTTTTCCATTATAGTTGGACTATTCCCCCCTCCCCCCCCATTAGCCTATGAATTTATCTATCCCATAAAACCTAACCACCTACACACCTCTAGGCTGCTCTTGTCTTCTGACACAGCCCACACTTTGTCTGTGTGCTGTGTGAACGCTAAGTCGTTTCAGTAAGTTCAACTCTTTGTGACTCTATGGGCTGTGGCCCACCAGGCTCCTCTGTCCAGAATACAGGAGTGGACTGCCATGCCCTCCTCCAGGGGATCTTTCCGACCCAGGGATTGTACTCAGATCTCCCACATTGCAGGCAGATTTGTTGCATTCTCTATCTCTCTAAATAAACCTGCCTTCACTCTCCTATAACTTGCTTTGAGTTCTTTTCTGCCAGAAGCCAAGGGCCCTCACTTGGTGGCCCATCCCACTCAAGACCTGGGATATGACCATCTTTTCAGGCCCCAATTTTCCCTCCTGTGACATGAGTAGCACACAGGGTGCCATAGGACATGGCAGGAAAAGTTACTCAGTGCTTCTAGATCACAAGAATTCCCTTAGATGCCATTAGCAATCAACATATCTGGACCTCCTCACAGACCCACTTAATCTATATCCTTTAGGAGGAAACTTAGGAAGATATATATTTAACCAACTGTCCATGTGAGTCTTATCAAAGGGACTCTTGAAATATTATATGGTTAAGATAGTTGTTCTCAAACTGGAACCCACATGAGAATCATCTGCAGACTTGTTAAAGCACATTGCTGGGCCATATCCCAAATTTTCCAATTCAGTGATCTGTATTTCTAATGAGTTTCCAAATGATGCTGTTGCTGCCCTTCCACAAACTAATCTTTGAGGAACTCTGGGGTTAGATAACACAACTGGTCCTGCAGTAAATCAAAGGTTGGGGTACTGGGAAAGTCTTAACTGTGTTTCAGAATACAGAGGTCAGAGGTCAGGGTTTGGGAAGGGCCTAGAAAGTGGACTTGGAAACCCTGCTGATCACCTTCTCTATATACCTTCTACCTTACACATTTTTTGGTTTCCTTGGCATCCAGGCTCCCAACTCTAAGCTCAATCCATCAACCAGTCTGAATATCTATGGGACCCACAAACTGACACTGAGAAAAGGCTATGCAACAAACTTAAGATATTTGGCTTTACAGGGAAAGAAATTAACAAGAGATGATATTTTGGAAAGATTTTAAACTGGGTAGAAATATAGTCATAAAGTTTCTTAAACTAAGGTACCTCTTTCCATTTTAAGTATTTAATTCAGTGGTACATCCCTGAGTAACATCTCAAAATCCAAATGATTCAGATTTTTAAAAATGTCACTTGAAAAAACTATGTTAACTAAATGTCTATTGTTGCTGTTGTTTACACAAGTATTCTGGTTACATAGCAATAGCAAAGTATACTAAAAGGAGAATATCCAAAATAGAAATTTAAAACCCTAAGTTCTCTATCTTTTAGTAAATAAGTTGATATGATTAATAAAGACTCCTGAGCCTTTTTACATTTTTTAGTTAAAAGCATTCATCTTTCTTTTTTTTTTTTTTT
>SJYV01041687.1:484796-498772 GCA_006410875.1 Neotragus pygmaeus
GGAGGGATGGGGGTGGGGGAAATAGCACCGTAGAGCTATATAGCAGGTCTTCTCAAAAAAGCATATTTCCTTTCTTTCTGCCCAGATTCCAAAATAAAAGAAGACTCTCTTGATCAGTATCCACTTCCAGGCCCTAAATTATAACTATCCCCAGGATTTTCCATTTCACAAGCTGTTCTGATTGCAAATAGTTTTGTGTTAAATAAAACAAGAAAGAACCTTTAGAATACATTCTTTACTTCCCCCATGAAGGTTTCCAAGTAATGTCTTTACTCTCTCAGCTCTACCCACAGAGCAAGGGACTGGTCCACAGTCAGTCTGAACTAACTGAAGAGGCTGCTCATAGCTTTGCCCTGTCACTTCTAATATCTTTCCTGAGAGAGAGTCAGCTTACCTGCAATTTCAGATCAACAATTATAAGGAAACATTCCCCATGTTCACATGTCTAGCCCCTGATCCAAATAAAGACATTTTAAAGATGAGGAAAATATAAGGAAAAAAACTCCTATTGGAGGCATAAGTTACTCTGTGTCTCAATTATTTTAAGAATGTGTGTTAGATACTCAGTTGTGTGCGACTCTCTGCAACCCCATGGACTACAGCCTGTCAGGCTTATCTGTCCATGGAATTCTCCAGGCAAAGAACACTGGAAATGGGTTGCCATCCCCTCCTCCATATTTTAAGAATATAAACATGTTATTGTGATTATGATTAAAGAATAGAGATCATTACATCTTTTACTCTGTGTGAGAGAAAACAGACGATAGGGAGACCTTAGTAGAATGTGGTATTTTAAAAAATGATAATAATAACATGAACTCTAAATGTGCATTGCTTAAATAATTATTATCTCCCTTTATCTAATTCTTAGTTTTGCCATTGTCTTCTTCATTGGCTGTTCTCGCACTTTTACTGTTGTTAAGATCATTTGAGTAGCTGTGATATTTGTCTGAATAGAGGTCAATTGCTTTTCAGGGGAAAAAAGAAGAGGAATGAGTGAGGAAGAGTAACATGAATTGAAACAGAGTCTCTGTCTCAACCCTGAGATTTTGTAAACATATGTTCAATCTAAGAATACAAGAACTATTGAAAAATGGATACATTAATAAATGAGGCATTACATCTTTTGCATTACAGTCATGGAAGCAAATAATTTATTCAGGGACTAGGACCAGTGTGATTATCAGGGGACAGTTGTGCATGTATACCTCCATCCTGGGAACATGTCATTCGTTGTGTCCACTTTCTAGCTAGCCCCAAGTAGTTTCCCAACTATTCCCTGAGAAGATGTCACGAATCAGTAGGAGTTGCCATCTCTGGACAAGATAGTGTTTTAAATGATTGCCATGACACAGGTTTTCTTATGCCAGCATTCACTAGGTGCCAACACTGAGTGATGTGTCTCCCGTCTGTTCTGCCGCAGGCACACTTCAGAGTGAACTTCTAACTAATGAACCCCCTTCTACTGCACACAATGGAGAAAACATTCTAGCAAACTGTGTCCTTGCAGCTTTTTGTTTATTCCTTTCAGTCAAACAGCCAGCACCTGTCAGCAAGCAAGCTACTTCCTGCTTGGGAATGAAGCAAGGCAATGAGCAGTAAACTGTTTCTGGCATTTTAGCAAGAACATTGAAAATGACGCAGGAGGATGGAGAAAAAGGAATGATGACTCCCAGATAGTTCTGGGAAAGTGCATGGTCACTTATCTTAAAGAACCTCAGAAGTGTTCTTCCTTGCCAGCCTCATGGTGTGGACAGCAATTACCGCAGTGGTACTAACTCATCACTGCATATTGGATACATTGTGGCAGACCCTGCTGGCATTTCCCAGCTTGTACTCATCATTGCTGTCAGTCCACATAGCTGCCCTCTGTGGTTCTGCTGTTATGACAAATGGAGAATCTGTGGTTCAGACATGTGCGTGGACTTATCCAAGGTCACTCAGATGGTCAGTGTCAGAGCTGGAATTCTCTACCTGTTTCCACCTGCTATACCACACTATAGTCTGATGGGGGCACCAAAGAACCACATGAGCAGGGACACTGCCATTTTTCTTCTTGAGACCAGAGTTCACTGATTTGCAAAAAGCTACATATCTAGTTTGCAGTAAAGTCAGGGTTAAATGCAAAAGCTTATAAACTTTGTCACTCTACATTTAATCTTTAGGATATGGGATTACAGTGGTGAAAGTCTTTGCTAACGGGGAGTGTGTGAGGGGGAGTCCGGGACGAGGCTGCTGGTGAGTCAGGGGGACTAGAAGGTGATCTCTATACCCAACACAATGGCTCATAAATAAACAAGTGCCCACTAAATATCTACATGACAATGAAGTATACTGGTTCCTTTAGCTCTCAATCTGGTGTTTCAAGTGCTTTCCCAGAAAAAAAATCCCTAAAGGAGAAGTTGATTCTAAGCCTACTGCACAGCTTTGGCTATTATTGATGTAGATAGGATGACTCTATAACTGGTGTGCCGGAAATAGTGCCAAATTATACCCATTATGAGTCTCAAACTGTAATCAGCACATCCCTTTTACTGTCAGAAACTTGCCTGCATTGGTGATAAAGTATTGGTTGCACTAAGCATATCCTTTATAACAAAAAACTGAATTTTCTTTTTTGCGTTGTTTCTGCAAGAGGGCTTCCCTAGTGGCTCAGATGGTAAAGAATCTGCCTGCAGTGCAGGAGATCTGGGTTCAATCCCTGGGTCTGGAAGGTCCCCTGGAGGAAAGCATGGCTACCCACTCTAGTATTCTTGCCTGGGAAATCCCAAGAACAGAGGAGCCTGACAGGCTAAACTCCATGGGGTCTTAAAGAGTCGGACACGACTGGGTTACTAACACTTAGAATTTCGAACTCCTATGGGCTGGAAGAGCACATTGTGCACCTCTATGTCTCCACATTTCAGGATGATGTAGAGCACACATACGTATAGTTGGGGCTCAGTAAATATTGATTTGTTACAAATATCATCTCCCTTAAATTTTCACCTAAGAAGCACTTACTTCAATTTCTGCCAGAGATCTTGTTTTGTTTTGTTTTGTTTTTTTTAATAAAACATGTCTCTCAAAAGACAAACCACCCCACAACAGTTTCCCATTCATTTAAATTCCCTTTTAGCAAATGCTCTGGAAGTGAGTAAACATAACATCTGTATTTGCTATGTAAACATTACAGATTCAGAGTAAAATGATTCAGGGTTTGCCTAGAAACCATATGAGATGTTGATCTGTTTCTCTGATTTCATTGTCTGAGTCTAGTTTTTTTTCTTCTTTCCTTCCTTCCCTCCTTCCCTTCCTTCACTCCATCTCTCTCTCTTTCAAATTCAAAGAAACAACTAAATAACTTCTGGATACAGAAATACTTTTCAAGACTGGCAATAATACATCTAGTTGGAAAGGAGTTTCTAATCACATAATGTTTTTCCATGAACAATTCACGCCCAGGCAGTCATGCTGGCTCTTTAGATGATTTGTGTTCCATAAATACACCATAGTATGACTATAATTATTTGTTTAATAGATTGCTTAACATTGCCCATAATTCTATTCTCAAAGGATGAAGGGAAGAGTTATACAGGATAATGCTGTAATGAAGAAAAGTAAAGGATCTTAATGTAAAAATGAAACCAGGAAAAACAGAGGTGCTCACTTCAGAACATGTGTGCATGCTCAGTTGCTCAGTTGAGTCTGACTTTTTGTGACCCCATGGACTGTAGCCCCCTAGGCTACTCTGCCCCTTGGAAATTTTCAGGCAAGAATACTAGAGTGGGTTGCACTTCTTCCTCCAAAGGATCTTCCCGATGCAGGAATTGAACTCGTGTCTCCTTCATCTCCTGTATTGCAGGTGAATGCTTCACATCCTGAGCCATCTGTGAAGCCCCACACTGCTGCTGCTGCTGCTGCTAAGTCGCTTCAGTCATGTCCGACTCTGTGTGACCCCATAGACGACAGCCCATGAGGCTCCCCCGTCCCTGGGATTCTCCAGGCAAGAACACTGGAGTGGGTTGCCATTTCCTTCTCCAATGTATGAAAGTGAAAAGTGAAAGTGAAGTCGCTCAGTGGTGTCCGACTCTTAGCAACCCCATGGATTGCAGCCTACCAGGCTCCTCCATCCATGGGATTTTCCAGGCAAGAGTGCTGGAGTGGGGTGCCATTGCCTTCTCCGGAAGCCCCACACTAGGAATCCCTGTCTAAATCTCTCCATACCGACAGCAGATTAGTGGGAAACTGCACCTGGGCTGACATTCTGAGACTCTGTAGTATCCAGGAAGATACTAAGTGATGAACCCTGAGGCTATGGTGCATACCACAAAGTGTTGTGAGAGGTAAATTCATCATTGAATGTCAAGCAGTCAGTTGTAACAGACTAAATGGCTGGATAAGACAGAATCCAGATACTCTGCAAGGAGAAGGCAACCCAGGAAGAGGTGGAGCAGTAGATTTAGGTTGGAGCCTGAGAGCCTATATTTCTCACTAGGTTCCTGCCAGTCTGTGGCCCACACTTCGAGTAGCAGGACCACAGCAAACAAACCATATAGAGCTTCTACAGAGTGCTGCAGTGTTAGCTGTAGGGGTATGTGGGACCAAACCCTGGTCCTCAGCATCTGGTGTACATCAGAATCACTTGGGTCACCAGTTAAGCTGCAAATGTCCTCAAAAATGGGGATTGAGTAGATTTGAGGCAGAACCAACACTTCACAGTTCCAAGTCCCAGGGAATGCTGTCACCATTGGTCCAGATATGACAACTGAGAAAACTACTGCTGTAAGGCCCCTTAAGCTTTGCCTAAGTTTCAGAGAGGTGCTGTTAAAGTTCATCTGAATCACTGTTTACTTTCCTAAATAAAGCACAAAAAGAAAAGCTAATATATGAGTTATCTGTTGCACCATGTTCTTGAGATGGAGCCTTAAGGTGGTGAGGTTTGAAATGTGATTCCCTGGACCAACAGACTCAGCTTTATCTGGGAATTTGTTAACAAAATAATTTATTAGGGCCCCACTCTGAACATAACAAATCTGATATTCTCAGAGTAGGGCCGATCTGTCTATGTTTCAAGGAGCCTCGCAGGTAATTCTGATACCCACTAATGACTGAGAAGCACTGTGCTGTGCTGTGTTTAGTTTCTCAGTCACGTTTGGCTCTTTTCAGCCCCATCGACTACAGCCTGCCAGGCTCCTCTGTCCTTGGGGATTCTCTAGGCAAGAATACTGAAGTGGGTCCCATGCCCTCCTCTAGGGATCTTCCCGACCCAGGGATTGAACTCAGATCTCCCACATTGCAGGCAGATTCTTTACTGTCTGAGCCACCAAGGAGGCCCAACGATACTGGACGGGGTAGTCTATCCTTTTTCCAGGGGATTTTCTCAACCCAGAAATTGAACCAGGATCTCCTGCATTGCAGGTGGATTCTTTAGCAGCTGAGCTACCTGAGAAGCCCTTGAGAATCACTATCTTAGGGCAAAAGGTAAGGCAGATGGGATAAAGAGATGGTAGGTAGATGTAAAAGTGAAATCCATGGGCTGGAAATTAGGCAACCTGAGACCCAGGCCAAGCTCTGTTTCTCTTCAGTTTTATGAGTCCGGGCACACCTCTTCATCCGTCTGTCCCTTGGTTTTCTTATCTATGAGAGAAATGGACCCA
The DNA here is from genome assembly GCA_006410875.1 of Neotragus pygmaeus. Classification (NCBI taxonomy): domain Eukaryota; kingdom Metazoa; phylum Chordata; class Mammalia; order Artiodactyla; family Bovidae; genus Neotragus; species Neotragus pygmaeus. The sequence continues at coordinate 490,436 of SJYV01041687.1, forward strand.
CAAGCCTTATTTCCTTGACCTGGGACTCCTAATGAGGTGACACATGGAACAAAGTCACAGGAGGATACCCACAGCCAGAGGAGCAATGTGAACACTAGCTGATGGAGCCATTGAGATCTGAGCTTTGTCAGTTGTGACAAAAATGCTGATATAGTAAACAGATCAAAAGGCAGAATGCACAGAAAACCTTGTGGAATAATAAATGGGGCCCCTATATTGAAGGGAGGATTCCAAAGACTTAGATGTCATTCTCGAGTACAAAGTCATCATCCACCCAAGGGGTGTTCAAATGCACACAAAGCCTCCTGGAATCTTTCTTATAGAGACAATCCTAATTATTATACTGGTGAAACTCCCTAGTATTCTGAAACTTTAAACATGCCTCTATGTTTGAAATCACACCTATGTTCTGGGTCATCAAACAAATGGACTAAAGGCTTAGGATAAAACACAACAGACAACAGCTTGACTTTGTGTGTGTTATAAGACAGAGGAAAGGGAATAAAGTGAAATGAACACTCATGGAGGTACTGTCCATTTCTATAAGGAGGAGAATTTTCTACTTTCCAAGTAGTTCCACTGGTTTACAAATCAAACTGGCCTTGAGATAATATGGTATCACACCCCTCGGGCTGGACTTCCCAGGTAGTGCCATGGTAAAGTATCTACCTGCCAATGTAGGAGATGAAAGAGATATTTGATCCCTATTTAAAGAAAATTCCCCTGGAAAAGGAAATGGTAACCCACTCCAGTATTCTTGCCTGGAAAATCCCATGGACAGAGAAGGCTGGAGGGCTATAACCCATGGGGTTGCCAAAGTGTTGGACATGACTAAGCATGTGACATAACATGACATGACTCCCCTGGGGCAAAATCCCTAGAAAAAGAAGACTAATGCATGGAGCAGAGTTTATATGGGAGAATTATGGTGACCAGGAAAAGAAATTTCAGGGGAAGAACACATGGTAAACATATGGCTGTACCGGTGAGTCAGCTCTGCCTGGACAGCTTCTGAACATGGCACAGTGGCATGAATGTTTACCCTTGTTTGTCTTTTTTTCTTCCTTTCTGTTTCTCAGTTTCGTTTTGTTTGCAGTTTTACTGTTCTGATGTCTTCTGGTTCCTTTCACTTCTGCTCATGTTTCTTTCCCTCAATTTCATACTGTCTAATCTGGTTCTCAAATTTAACTCTGAAGATAGAGGAATAAATCTTTCAAACATAACTCAGTTCATCAGGTCCACTGACCACCTGCTACTTTAAGTATAAATTTAATTATGTGATGGGCTAAATGCTGATTTCATGCAGGTGTACCATTCACAGCATTGCTGATTGTTGACTTTTTTTAAAGATAAAATTATGATGTGATGAATAATTACAATTTCCAACAAACATCAAGCCATAGAGTCTAAAAGACCCATGCTGTCATTTTAATAGTTAGACAATTTTATCAGTAGGAAACACCACCAGCACAGTGGTGATAGTGGGGATCTCATAGGACCAATAGAAAAGCTAAACTGAATCTTCAACTCTTAAATCAACTAATACTTGAATGAATGTCTACAATCTGCTGAGCACCGTTTTAGGAACTGAAGATACTAAAGACAAAGTCTGTGCCCTCCAAAGTTTACATTCTAGTTTTGACCACAGGTGACTACACCAACAAAAATAAACGTAGACTATAATGCTAAGGAGAAAATTTATGAGGAAACAGCAAGAAGAGAAAGACAGGGACTCAATCTGAGACAGTGTAGTCCCTATAAACCCCTCTCCTTCTGGTCCTCATACTGGAGCCAGTGGTCAGGGAAGAACCCTCAGACTAGATAAAGTTTACAGGTGCTTCTTTGAAACTGACCAATGTAGCATCCAGTGAAAGGGTGTTGCAGTAGACAGAAAGTTAGTGCCAAACCTAAAGCATAGCCAGATGGCATCTTCCAGGAACTGTGAGAAGGCCACTGAACCAGACTTGGAGAGACGATGGGAGAGACTGAGAATGGATTCAGGAGACAGACTGTACAGAACCTACTGAATCTAGGAAGAAACCTGGATTTCCTTCTGAGTGACAAGAAAATCAGTTCACAGCATTGAGCAGAGGAGTCATGAATAGCCTCATACTATGAAAGAAATCCCTGAATGCTATGTGGGGAAGGGACAACCACAGGGCAGAGGGAAGGAGCCTTCTTAGGAGGCCACAGCAGCAGACCGAGCAAGAGGTAATGGGAGCCTTGACAAGACTGGAGCAGAGGAGGACGTCAGCAAGGCTGGAGTTCAGAATGTCTTCTGAAGCCTAAGTAAAGGGGTTATCCGATAATTGTTAAACTCATTAAACTTGCGTCATGAGTTTGCCAGTTTTAACCCAGGCAAGCATCTCTGGAAGCCAGTTGCCTAATAGTTCTAGAGGTAACATTTGGTCAGTGGCGGTTGGAGGAGAAATCAGAGACTAATGAGGCCAGATAACGTTCAGTGACCAGCGTTTTGGAAAATCCAGACTCCTTTAGAATAGACATTATCTTATCTGGGTGCACATCCATATCCTCAGCATCTTTTACCAGCAAGGAGACTCAGTTCTTAGCCATTTCTGAAATCCAGTGCTTTACACCATTGCTAGCAGTGGTATAACAAGTCAGAAGTGATGGTGGAGCCATTGAGGTGGGCAAGAGTGTTGGATCACTGATAAAACTTAGAATGAGAGCTGCATGGTGATTCTGCGAAGCAGACCATTTTCTCCTCAATTTGATTGTTATTTTCAAATTTTCTACAATGTACCCTCTTTTTGCCCCTAGATGAAATTCCCACCTGGTCTGAAGGAACTTCCATATCAACAAGACAAAGGTAATTTCTGAGCTGAAAGAGTCTTTCTTTAAGAAAATAGATGGTCACTGAGCTTGATTTGATTTTCCAAGGCCAAAACTTTGCAAGTGGAAGAATGTGTAGACTGAAATTTTTATTAATAATTTCATTTGATGCTGGACATGGTGTGGAGAAAAGGGAACTCACCTATACTGTCAGCAGGAATTTGGATTATAGTCATCATAGAAAATAGTATGAAAGTTCCTGAAAATCATCAAAATGTAACTACTGTATGATCCAACAAGCACACTCCTGAGTATATATAGAGGCAAAACTCTAATTCAAGAAGATACATGCCCTGCAGCATTCACTGCAGCACTATTTACAATAGCCAAGGTATGAAAACAACCTAAAAGTCCATCAACAGATTCAGGGATAATGAAGATGTAGTATATAAGCTATGGTTTTTCTAGTAGTCATGTACAAATGTGAGAGTTGGATCATAAAGAAGGCTGAGCACTGAAGAATTGATGCTTTCAAATTGTGATGCTGGAGAAGACTCTTGAGAGTCCCTGGGACAGCAAGGAGATCAAACCAGTTATTCCTAAAGGAAATCAACTCTGAACATTCATCGGAAATACTGAGCCTGAAGCTTAAGCTCCAATATTTTGGCTACCTGATGCAAAGAACCAACTCATTGGAAAAGACCCTGTTGCTGAGTAAGATGGAGGGCAGGAGAAGGGGGTGACAGAGGATAAGATGGTTGGATGGCATCACTGATTCAGTGGATGTGAGTTTGAGCAAACTCAGGGAGACAGTGAAGGACAGGAAAGGCTGGCATGCTGCTTGCCATTCATGGAGTTGCAAAGAGTCAGACATGACTAAGTGACTAAACAGCAATCTATTTATCTATCTATCTATATATACACACACACAATGGAGTATTACTCATTCATAAGAAAGAATGGAATAATGGCATTTGCCACAACATGGATGGACCTGGAGATTATCACTCTTAGTGAAGAAAGTCAGAAGATAAAGACAAACACCATTTGATATCACTGATATGTGGAATCTAAAATATGACACAAATGAACACATCTATGAAACAGAAACAGACCCACAAACAGGAAGGGTAGACTTGTGGTTGCCCAAGGGGAGGGAGAGAAGGCGATGTGGTGGGAGGTTGGGATTAACATTATTATCACTAAATTAACCGATTAATTGTTTGACTCTTTTGTGACACCATGGACTGTAGTATGCCAGGTTCCTCGTCCATGAGATTTCTCAGGCAAGAATACTGAAGTGGGTTGCCATTTTCTCCTCCAGGGATCTTCCTGAGCCAGAGATAAAATCTGTATCTCATGTTTGTCAGGCAGATTCTTTACCACTGAGATACCAGGAAAGCCCAGGATTAGCAGACAAAAACTGTTATATATAGAATGGATAAACAATAAGGTCCTACTGAACTGCACAGGGAATTCTATTCAATATACTGTAATGTAATATATTTGAAAATAATATGAACAAATATATACAATTATATCTTATAATAATGTAATATATACATAATGTTCACTATATATAGTATTTATTATATATGAATATATATGTATAAAACTGAATCACTGCTATACAGCAGAAGCTAATACAACATTGTAAATCAATTATACTTACTTTTTTAAAAAAGAATTGTATTTGAGACAATTTTCAAAAGAATTCTGGGCACTTTACAGCTACCCAATGAGTTTGATAGGTTCGTCAGTATTTCATAAAACCATAATTGCATCATGTCAAAGGCCCTTAACGATCAACAAAGCCAAATCCACAGTGAGGATTAGAAGACTGACACCATGGAAAATAAAGTGACTGGTCTAAGGTTACCTAGGGTTTTTGTTTGGTTTAGTTTTAATCTTTATTGAACAATAATGTGCAATTATGTTTAGAAGCAGGAGACCCCAGTTCAATTCCTGGGTTGGGAAGATCCACTAGAGAAGGGATAGGCTACCCACTTCAGGATTCTGGCCTAGAGCATTCCATGGATTACAGTCCGTGAGGTCACAAAGAGTTGGACATGACTGAGCGAATTTCACGTTTACTTTTCTTAGAAAAGTGCACCTGTCATTGAATGTGATGCTCCACACTTTTTCCCTGATGGAATGCATCTATTACAGGAGACAACATTCCAGTCACCCAGAGACACCCTCGGATTCCCTTATTGTTACTATGCCTTGAGTTAACCAGTATTATGCTTTGTAATTGCATAGATTAGTTTTGTGTATTTTTGAAAGATATAGAAATTGGCATTATAGAGAATGTACATGTTTATGTCTGGTTTCTTTCAACATTGTTTGTGAAGTTCATCAATTTTGTTTTCATGTATACAAGTCACTCTTTCTTATTGCTTTCAGTGAATATATAAGAGTATCAAGTTGTTGATGACCACAAAGCACTAGCAATGTGGCTGGCAGACTCTAGGGTGGGTCCCATGTTCAGCCCCACATAAGACTGCAACCCTCTAATTTAAGCAAGACAGATATAAGATTTGCTTTTAACAAACAGAATATGTCAGAGGTGGTTGGATGCAACTCCTTTGGCTACATTTCAACATTCAGCCATTCATACATATCCTGCTACCCCCTTGCTAGCCCGAGGGAGTGAGCTCTGAGGGTCCTTAGAGAGGACCATGTGACCAGATACCTTTGGCTACCTTTGGGAGCTGGGAGATGGCAGCAGTGCCTTTCTGATAGCCAGAGAGAAATCAGACCTTCAGTTCTAAAACCCCAAGGAGCTGAGTTCTGACAACACCAGAGAAAGCTTGGAAGCAGATGAGACTATAGCCCACCTGACACTTTGACAGCAGCATGATACTCTGAACAAAAGCCAGAAGAGCTGTGCTTGGATTCCTGACCCAAGGACACCCAAATAGGCGCTTATTTAAGCCACTGAGTTTGTGAGATGATAGTAGTTAGCAATGGGAAATGAATTCATAAACCCAGTTCTCTGGCTTTTTAGTACAGTGATTTTTATCACTTTATGTTGCTAAAAGTAAACCCAACACCCTAGAAATATCTCCATATTGTTTCTCTGTAACCCATTTTAAACAATGATCAGTTTGGAAAGTGTTCATCACAATGTACATTAGTCTTGGCTTAATAAGTTTAAATGTGTGTGTGTGTGTGTGTGTGTGTGTATGTATACATTATCACATATATACAACATAAATCATATATAAAATTATCATATATAAGTATATAATGGGCTTCCCTGGTGGCTCAGTGGTAAAGAATCAACCTGCAATGCAGGAGACTCTGGTTTGATCCCTGAGTCTATAATATATAAATTACATATACATATATACATATACCACTTGTATTTTAAAGGTCCCTTAACTTTAAAAAGACACAAATTGTGAAACACATGATAGAGGCTAATGTTGAGTATCTCTGAACAATTTCCTAGGAGGAATGATTGTCAAGCAGGAAAAGCAAAGAAGAAAAGTAAACCAGGGTTGTATAATCTCATGATGCTATTTTTAGCATGTACTGCCCATAGATGCATCTTAAGCACTTTGGCACAGTGCCAGCGAGGGTGCAATGTAGATATAAGTCAATATCATTACGATACAGGTGGTTAACAGGAAGACATGACTGATGCAATACACCTGCTCTTGGGAAAAGAGAGCTTGCCCGCTCTGGGGAAATAAGTTTCCAATAGCCCATTTCTATGCCTTTTCACTGTGTCCTTGATTTATTGCTTTTGCCCAGCTTCAGCATGACAAAGGTTTCAGCTTTCAGCACAAAATGATATTCCAGGCTCCACTAAATATATTTGTAAGACAAGGGCAGCCAACAAAATTAAACTGCCAGCACAAAGACCCACTGTTATTTAATGCTGGAGAGAGATTACAGGGGATTATTACTTTATCAAAAAAATATTTCAGCTACGAAACCACTGTTTATTTCTCCAGTACCTTTGGCTGTGTGCTAATTTATCTCCCACCTTGCACGGATTTAGCTTTTCATTGTCAATTTATTGAAAAGCCTGACAAATGTCAATGGCCTCTGTTACAGGACACCCAGGCTTATTTAGTTATTGCTATAGAGAGCTGGAAATTAGGACCTTCACAGGGGATTCACGTGTGCTGTTTCTTTGATTTTTATTGTTGTGCTTTCACTTGAACCATCAGGCATTTCTTCTTGAATCTCATTTTTCTTTTCACAGGTCCCACTTACAGAGGGCAGTTCAAACAACTAAAATCCAACAGTATTTATCTTTATAGACTTGGTCGCACTTTTTCCTCTATCTTTTTTAAATATGGAATTTTACCTGCATCAAATTGCATCCCTTTTAAGATTTTTTTTCTCTGACCTTTAACAAACTTTGAGAGGAAAAGTACCTCTCAAAATTAGAAGTAAGAAGATAAGAGTAATCCATTTTTATAATTTCCTACTTAAATTTTTTCTTGCATTTTAGTTTCATTCATGTTTTTTTAAGTGAAGGTGTTACGCAATTTCATCTATTCTCCTTGATTCTTAGCTGTACTTTAGTGCAACACAAAAAATAAGACAGTAAACTCTTTTAAAGGTGAATCATTAAAATATACTTCTAAAAAGGCTCTTGGTTTGAAAAAACCAATTGTGCCCTATTGTCATTCCAAGCTCTTAAGCAATTTCACTAGAATATGTTTGTCATGGTAGAGTATTTGTCATGTGTAGACACTGCGTCCCCAAATGGCACAAGAGCAGTGCTGAGTTAGTCCTTGAATTAGAGTCATAGCAGTGGATCCAAGAAATTAACAGAAATTAGTTGGCTAGCAAAGAAGTCCTGAAAGAGGCAAAGGAAAAAGTGCTTCAAGAAAAGAGCAAAGGTGAAGAGACCCAAAGTCCCAAAGAACATCATACATTCAATCATCTGACCATAACTCAATATTGGGAGAGGGTAGAGTGAGGCGTGAGAATAATAAGAATTAAAACCTCATAGAAAAACAAGAATCTAGAATGGAAGTGAGTTTGGAAATTAGCCTGAGGGCAATGAAGAGCAATCAAAAAATGAGTGACATGAATACATTTGAAATTTTTTAAAAAAGATCATCATGGTCAGAAGAGAGAATGGATTTTAAAAAGCACAGGCATAAAGGTTCTTGGAGGTATTTGAACACTTTGGCAGTCTTATGATNAAGAGCAATCAAAAAATGAGTGACATGAATACATTTGAAATTTTTTAAAAAAGATCATCATGGTCAGAAGAGAGAATGGATTTTAAAAAGCACAGGCATAAAGGTTCTTGGAGGTATTTGAACACTTTGGCAGTCTTATGATTCCGAGATTAGGGTGGCCAGAATAAGGATAATCATAGTGGGAACATAAAAACTGGATAGCTAGAAAAGAGGCTGAGGAAGTCAATGCAACGCAAAGTGATTGAATATCACTATGTGATTAATGAGGTCTAGAGAGGTGAGAAATAGGAAGATAAGAATAAGACATCTTCCTGACTTGGGAACTTGGGTAAATATAGAGCACATCTCTGAGAAAGGGAAAAGTCAAGCA
>SJYV01041687.1:515286-527741 GCA_006410875.1 Neotragus pygmaeus
TTCATGGGGTTGCAAACAGTTGGACACATCTGAGTGACTGAACTAAACTGTCTGACATTAAAAAAGCAGCCTTGATGTACTCCTTTTCCTATTTGGAGCCAGTCTGTTGTTCCATGTCCAGTTCTAATTGTTGCTTCCTGACATGCATATAGGTTTCTCAAGAGACAGGTTAAGTGGTCTGGTATTCCCATCTCTTTCAGAATTTTCCACAGTTTATTGTGATCCACACAGTCAAAGTTGTGGCATAGTCAATAAAACAGAAATAGATGTTTTTCTGGAACTCTCTTGCTTTTTCCATGATCCAGCAGATGTTGGCAATTTGATCTCTGGTTCCTCTGCCTTTTCTAAAACCAGCTTGAACATCTGGAGTTAATGGTTCATATATTGCTGAAGCCTGGCTTGAAAAATTTTGAGCATTACTTTACTAATGTGTGAGATGAGTGCAATATTGCAGTAATGTAAGCACTCTTTGGCACTGCCTTTCTTTGGGATTGGAATGAAAACTGACTTTTCCAGTCCTGTGGTCACTGCTAAATTTTCCAAATTTGCTGGCATATTGAGTGCAGCACTTTCACAGCATCATCTTTCAGGATTTGAAATAGCTCACCTGGAATGTCATCACCTCCACTAGCTTTGTTCATAGTGATGCTTTCTAAGGCTCACTTGACTTCACACATTCCAGGATGTCTGGCTGTAGGTGAGCGATCACACCATCGTGATTATCTGGGTCGTGAAGATCTTTTTTTGTACAGTTCTTCTGTGTCTCCTTGCCACCTCCTCCTAATATCTTATGCTTCTGTTAAGTCCATACTATATCTGTCTTTTATCGAGCCCATCTTTGCATGAAATGTTCCCTTTGTATGTGTAATTTTATTGAAGAGATCGCTAGTCTTTCCCATTCTGTTGTTTTCCTCTATTTCTTTGCATTGATCATTGAGGAAGGCTTTCTTATCTCTCCTTCCATTCTTTGCAACTCTGCATTCAAATGGGAATATCTTTCCTTTTATTCTTTTCTTTTTGCTTCTATTCTTTTCACAGCTATTTGTAAGGCCTCCCCAGATAGCCATTTTGCTTTTCTGCATTTTTTTTCCATGGGGATGGTGTTTATCCTTGTCTCCTGTACAATGTCACGAACCTCCATACATAGTTCTTCAGGTACTCTATCAGATCTAGTCCCTTAAATCTATTTCTCACTTCCACTGTATAATCATAAGCGATTTGACATAGTTCATACCTGAATGGTCTAGTGGTTTTCCCTTGTTTCTTCAGTTTAAGATGAATTTGGCAATAAGGAGTTATTTGTGTAGAGTCTTCTCTTGTGTTGTTGGAAGAGGGTGTTTGCTATGACCAGTGTGTTCTCTTGTCAGAACTCTATTATACTTTGCCCTGCTTCATTCTGTACTCCAAGGCCAAATTTTCCTGTTGCTTCAGGTGCTTCTTGACTTCCTATTTTTGCATTCCAGTCCTCTATTATGAAAAGGACATCTTTTGGGGGTTTTAGATCTAAAAGGGCTTGTAGGTCTTCATAGAACCATTCAACTTCGGCTTTTTCACTGTTACTGGTTGGGGCATAGGCTTGGTTCACTGTGATATTAAATGATTTTCCTTGGAAACTAACAGAGATCATTCTGTCATTTTTGAGATTGCATCCAAGTACTGCATTTTGGACTCTTTCGTTGACCATGATGGCTACTCCATTTCTTCTAAGGGATTCCTGCCACAGTAGTAGACATAGTGATCATCTCATTTAAATTCACCCATGCCAGTCCACTTTAGTTTGCTGATTCCTAGAATGTTGATGTTCACTTTTGCCATCTCTTGTTTGACCTCTTCCAATTTGCCTTGATTCATGGATTTAACATTCCAGGTTCCTGTGCAATATTGTTCTTTACAGCGTTGGACATTGCTTTTATCACCAGTCACATCTACAACTGGGTATTGTCTTCACTTTACTGCATCCCTTCATTCTTTCTGGAGTTATTTCTCCACTGATCTCCTGTAGCATATTGTGCACCTACTGACCAAAGGAGTTCCTCTTTCAGTATCCTATCATTTTCCCTTTTCATACTGTTCATGGGATTCTCAAGGCAAGAATACTGAACTGGTTTGCTATTTCCTTCTCCAGTGGACCATATTCTGTCAGACCTCTCCACTATGACCCATCCTTCTTGGGTGGCCCCACATGGCATGGCTTAGTTTCATTGAGTTAGACAAGGCTGTGGTCTGTGTGATCAGACTGACTAGTTTTGTGTGATTATGGTTTCAGTGTGTCTCTCCTCTGATGCCTTCTTGCAACACCTACTNCTTGGGTGGCCCCACATGGCATGGCTTAGTTTCATTGAGTTAGACAAGGCTGTGGTCTGTGTGATCAGACTGACTAGTTTTGTGTGATTATGGTTTCAGTGTGTCTCTCCTCTGATGCCTTCTTGCAACACCTACTGTCTTACTTGGATTTCTCTTACATTGGACGTGGAGTATCTCTTCACAGCTCCTCCAGCAAAGTGCAGATGCTGCCCCTTACCTTGGAATAGGTCCCCCTCCTGACCTTGAACATGGAGTAGCTCCTCTTGGCCCTTCGTCCTAGGCACACCCAGGCCCCAGTGTCTCCCAGCCTTGTGCGCACTGGCACCTTAGTGCCAGGGAATGCACTTTGCCCTATCTGTCCAACTTGTGGTACTCCAGCATCTGCACCCCTGCCCCCCTTACCCAGCCCAGGCTTGCTTCCCCGGGACTCTGGAAGGGAAGGAGGAGTGTCTGATAGCAGCAGCAACAAAAACAAAATTATGTGATTCACATATTGGCCCATGATTGAATCTTAGAGCACCAATAATATTAAAAATAGACTTTAAAAAATCTCCAAAAAATAAGGATGAGAATTGAATTCATTTCTTTTCAATTGAAAATAGTCTCAGAATTCTGAGAAAAAAAAATTCCAGAGTTTAACATTTGGTCAGAGTGTCATTCAGATTTGTAGCTATCATGAACAGATGCTAAAACCATTTGTTTCATAATGGGGTGATGAAGCTGATAACATTACACCTACAAGTTGATCTTGGTTTCAGTAAATGGAAGTCACCAGACATGTTTTTTTGTTGTTGTTGTTGTGATCTTATACAATATAAAGTATATAAATAAGGTTATAAGAAATAAAAGAGACAGAGCAACATGTTAAATTATACGTCAAAGAATGTAAAGCTTCCCAAGGACAAGCCATGTATTTCCTTTAGCAAATAAATAGAACAAAATTGAAGAAAGGAGGATTTTTGGATAATAGAAAGACTTAAGCAACAGAATCCCAATGGCAATGTGTTGGATCACGTTTGTTTTTTATTTCTAAAAATCACACGTCAAAGGGCACTTTTAAGCAATTTAGAACATTTTAATATAAACTGCATAAAATATATTAAATAATTATTAATTTTATTAGGTGTGCTAATGTCCAGGTAATTGTATTTACACACACACACACACACACACAAACACACACAAAATAAAACCTCTTATTAGTTAGAGTGGCACAATAACTGAAATGACATGATGTCCAGGAATGACATAAAAATATTCTAGAAATTTGTATGGAGGATATGTAGGGTCAATGAGAGATTAATTAATGAAACAAGATTATTAAAATATTGATAAATATGGAAGTAGGTATTTAGCATATAGTCTAGTCAAGGCTATGATTTTTCCAGTAGTCATGTATGGATGTGAGAGTTGGACTGTGAAGAAAGCTGAATGCCAGAGAATTGATGCTTTTGAACAGTGATGTTGGAGAAGACTCTTGAGAGTCTCATGGACTGCAAGGAGACCCAACCAGTTCATTCTAAAGGAGATCAGTCCTGGGAGTTCATTGGAAGGAATGATGCTAAAGCTGAAACTCCAGTACTTTGGCCATCTCATGCGAAGAGTTGACTCATTGGAAAAGATTCTGATGCTGGGAGGGATNTAAAGCTGAAACTCCAGTACTTTGGCCACCTCATGCAGAGTTGACTCATTGGAAAAGACTCTGATGCTGGGAGAATTGGGGGCAGGAAGAGAAGGGGACAACAGAGGATGAGATGGCTGGATGGCATCACTGACTCGACGGACGTGAGTCTGAGTCAACTCCAGGAGTTGGTGATGGACAGGGAGGCCTGGCATGCTGCAATTAATGGGGTCGCAAAGAGTCAGACATGACTGAGCGACTGAACTGAACTGAGGCCAAAATGAAAACTATAGCCTGGGAGACAGCTTATCAGCTCTGAAAAACTGCTCTGAACAGGTAGAGTGGAAAGTCAGTATTATATAAGATTTTATTGAAGTGGGGTATGTGCAGTAAAGAATATATTTTATCACAGGCTCATTGCTAGTAACACGGAGCTGATGTCACTCTTAATGATTTTAGTGTGTTTTTAGATACTAAAAGATGCAAGAAATTTGGATCATAAAATATTCTGAAAATGTCCAACTCTCTGAATGGTCATTCTGCCAGCTTTTCCCAAAGCACAGAGTGCCTCACATCTTTTCTCCACAGTGAACTTCCTTTAGAAGTTGTTGAAGGTCACAGAGTGTAAGGCTCATGATTTAATCCTTGTAGAGGCAAATGGCAAGTGCCAAGTTTTAGTTGACACTGCTGTAAGAGATGTTAATTTCAATATGAAGTACACTTATTTTATGTATCTACCCAATCTTTCTCTCTCCCTTCCTCACTGTTTTCTCTCAGGGAAACCAACTGACTAAATTCAGGAATGATTGTTATATAGCACTAGATAACTAACACATGCATACCAAGCAGTGATTTAATAAAGGTGCCAAAACAGTTTTAAAGTACAATGCAAGATAACTCTGCCTTTTTATGAATGAATACATATTTATTTAGATCTTTGGATGAAAGATAGAGTCCTCCCTTAAAACTAAATTTCCCTTAGAATTATGATTATGCATTTCCATTATCTTTGAACTTCCAATGTTTCTGTTAAGAAGTCATATGCAAGTCTGAGTTTTTATTTCATTTTTAGCAAAGTTGGGATTTTGCCTTTGTATATTTTCTACTGTTCATTGTGCTATGTAGGGTAGTGAACATTCATGTGAGATTTCTTTTATCCTATAAAGTGTTTTCAATTACATCTTTGCTAATGGCCCTTCCCCAGCTATTTTCTCTTTCTTGCAAATCATATTGGACATTTTGAGGGGGGGAATGATAAGCTTTTAATGGAGGGAGGTACAAAAATTTGCTTCTTTTTCAGGAAAGGCTTTATTGGGGCCCCTACTGTAGCCATGGAAAAAGAGAACAACAAGTTCCCTTGTTGACAGAGGGTGAGTTGATTCCTTATACAGGTTGAGGAGTGTGTTCAGGGGTCAGGCTTTCAAGTGGTTTAGGTGGTTTGCCCACCTCCTTAGTGGTACCATATACAGCAGATCTTGTACAGTACCCTGCTTTTGTTCCCAGTACCCTACTATTGGTCCAGGTTCCTCAAAATAGCAGTTTTTTTTCTTTGATCTCTTTTTAAATTTTTTGTCCAGAATTTGCCCCAACTGTGCAAGCATGCAGTTATTTTTATGGAGAAATTGGGTTTTTCTATGGAAAAAACTTCGTATCTTTTGCATGGTAAAAGAAAATCTTCACTATGAGCTCTTGAAAGAGGGCAAAAATAAAGCTAGTAATTCAGCTCCCAGTGTACAGAATGTCACTTTATTTCTACCTTCAGCCCTGCATCTCTCTCAGCCTTGCCCCCACAGCTTAGATCCCTATTGGTTCAATTCCTATAAGTTACACAATAAATCTCTAATCTCATAAGATGCAGGGGAAAGGAACTTGCTTCCTTGACAGAACACAGAAAAGTGGGCTAAAAGTCAACATCTCCCTGTTCAAATTTAACACCATTTGCCCCAACTTCATGTCTCAGTGCAGCCTCTATTGAGCACAAACCAACCCAGGTCTGGACCTCCCCAGGATGCCTTCCTGTTAGTGTTAGCCTGCAAAGAGACCTGAAAGGAAGCAGTATTAACCCCATCTGTTGCCAATTTCCATCCTACCCTAAGCTCTCTCATTTGTCCTTTTTGTCTTTTTGAGTTCCTAAATTTTAAAAATTTTAAATTTCTTTATGTCACAGTGGAGCAGTTTAAGAAGAGAGTAACAATAAATTTGTGCCTTTATACTTCACATTCAAATAAGAGCCTGCCCTTGTTACAGGGTTTTTTTCTGAAATTATTTTTCAGAAAAGTTTTTCTGAGCCCTATTCCCTATTATTAATAATAATTTTAAAGTCACTTGCTCTCAGGAGGGAGCACACCCCCCCCCCCGCATGCATTATTTCACTTCGAAATTTCCACTGGGAGTGAATGCCAAGCTTAGCTGGCTAGTCTCAGTTCTGGGTCTTCAGCTAGTCCCTGCAACTTGCATCATAGAAAGTGGCATCAGTAAGGAATGCTATTTTTTCCACTTGATAGCCCTGTGTGTTTCAGTGTGCANCGAAATTTCCACTGGGAGTGAATGCCAAGCTTAGCTGGCTAGTCTCAGTTCTGGGTCTTCAGCTAGTCCCTGCAACTTGCATCATAGAAAGTGGCATCAGTAAGGAATGCTATTTTTTCCACTTGATAGCCCTGTGTGTTTCAGTGTGCACCACAGTGTAGTTTGCCAAATATGAGAGACACCTGGCAATATCTTTTGTTAGCAGTGCATTCCCAAATATTCCAGTGGGGTTTTACACTCCTCTCACTTTGCCCCATCATTTCTATCTGACCTGTCTGTTTTATATTACCATTTTTACATTAAAGTATAATCAATTTACACTATTGGGTTAGTTCAGATGTTTAGCAAAAAGATTAAGTTTTACATACACACACACACAAACACACACACATATATATATATGTTATTTTTCAGATTATTTTCTATTATAGGCTATTACAAGAAATAGTATATAATCCCCTGTGCTAGGTCCTTGTTGTTTATCTAGTTTATATGCATTCGTGAGTATATGTTAAAAGTTCTAATTAATCTCCACCCATATCCTCTGGTATACATAAGTTTGTTTTCTATGTCTGTGCATCTATTTCTGTTTTGTAAATAAGTTCATTTGTATCAATTGTTTTAGATTCCAGATAAAAACAATATCATATGATAGTTGTCTTTCTCTATCTGACTTATTTTACTTAATAATATAATCTCTAGGCCTTCCTTCGAAATAGAGTCCCATAAGCAAGGTGCTGTAGAGTGAATATGGCATTCATGACAGTGCACACACATTAAATGAAAACTAAAGTAAATATCAAAGAGAAACTGTCAGGTTCTTGAGAGTGGTGTACACAATTCGAGCAGCGGTCAGAGCATAGAGCAAAACAGTTAATAAAATAAAAGGTTAGGCTGGCAGTGTTCGATTTTCAGCCCCACTGGTTCAGCTGTGTGTTCTTGAACAAGTCATTTAACCTTTCTGTGCCTAAGTATTCTCATCTATAAATGGAAAAATGACAGACTCCATAGCTGTCAGATGAGAATTAAACGAATGAATGTATGTAGAGTGCTAAACTTGCAGCTCTGCACACATTAAGTGCTGTATAAAATTAGCTGCTATTAACTGTATTCTAGTCAAGAGGTTGAGGGAGGTTTCTTGAGGATTGTGGTGGGAATTTAAACTGGACTCTGAGGTTTAGAAGTTGTTCACTATTCCCCTCACTTTGGTGCTAGACAGAGGATCCAGTTTCCAGAGCCCTCATTTCTAGGCATCAAGAGGTCAAGCTACTTATTAAAGTGGAAACACATTTTCAATAACTTTAAATTAAGAGCAATAATGATAATCCAAAACTGACTGGCTGCACAAAAGGTAATTAACTGCACAGAAAATTGAATGAGCCCTGGGCTTGGGCCTTTTGCTGAATTTGTTCCACATTTCGAGATAAAAGTATTTACAGGTCAAGTGGTCAAAGGAGAATAAAAACATGTCTTTTATTTGAGAAAAGCTTTCTTCGCACTGACTTCAACTACTTTCTTAATCTATAAGACTCTAATTAGAGTTTCTCAACCCTCTCCATTAGGCTTAAAAAAAAGAGAATCAAGGGGGTTCAGTCATCAGCCAGCTCTTTGGTCTGTTTAGTAATAGCCCTTCTTTGTCTTTATCCCACATTTTTCATCTGATTTTCTTCAGAACTTTTACAAACAGGATCTCATTAATCCTCAAGAACACTGCTGTGAGACCCTTGACCACTGCAATTATCCCAAATTTACAGATGAAGAAACCAAGGCACTCAGTGCAGGCCTTTCCTCTCCTTACCAGCAATGAAACCTAAGAGCAGATAATATTTCTCTCGATTCTCACACTAAGCACACTCATGACAGTTGTAAGCAACCAGCCTTGATGAAATAAACAATTACTCAATTCCTGGAACACTTTTGAAGAGTAGTTTAAACTTGAAAAGTACGAAAGTGAGAAGACCAAAGAAGCCTCCAAAAAAAGATAATCAAAGCAAGAAAGCTCCACAGAGCCCAGCTGCCAAACAAGCTGCCACTCACAGGTATATTACAGGGAACAGAGTAGGATCTCAGGAAAAGCATTTTAAAAGACATTAATAGAATTTATATTTATATTCATGCCCATAATCACTAAGGTGTTTTCTGGATGTCCTGGGAGGACTTGCCCTCTCTCTTCAATATCAACATATTGATGTTCAGCCACTAAATCATGTCCAACTCTTTGCAACCNGCATTTTAAAAGACATTAATAGAATTTATATTTATATTCATGCCCATAATCACTAAGGTGTTTTCTGGATGTCCTGGGAGGACTTGCCCTCTCTCTTCAATATCAACATATTGATGTTCAGCCACTAAATCATGTCCAACTCTTTGCAACCCCATGGACTGCAGCACACCAGGCTTCCTTGTCTTTCACCATCTCCCAGAGTTTGCTCAAACTCATGTCCATTGAGTTAGTGATGTCATCCAATCATTTCATCCTCTGTTGCCTTCTTCTCCTCTTGCCTTCAACCTTTCCCAGCATCAGAGTCTTTTCCAGTGAGCTGGCTCTTGGCATCAGGTCACCAAAGTACTAGAGCTTCAGCTTCAGCATTAGTCCTTCCAATAAATGTACAGGGTTGATTTTCCTTAGGACTGACTAGTTTGATCTCCTTGCTGTACAAGGGACTCTCGAGTCATCTCCAACACAACAGTTCAAAAGCATCAATTCTTTTGTACTCAGCCTTCTTTATGGTCCAATTCTCATATCTATACATGACTACTGAACAACCATAGCTTTGACTATACAGACCATTGTTGGCAAAGTGATGTCTGTAAACCTATAAAGTCTCCTCATGGAGCCTATGGTAGTCTTTGATTATCATCCAACACTTACTAAGTACATCCCTCTTTCTCCTACTGGATTCAAAATACATAATTCCATCCAAGAATACTGAGGCCACCTATATGCTAGGTACGCTGTTAGGTGTTAACATTATGAAAATCAATTGTATATGGAAAATAACCTCAAGAATCACCCATAAGCCAACTACACCATATTAAATTTTCTTTTTTTCAGTTTTCAGCATTAAGGACATTTTGTCCATCTCATGATAGTCATTAGAGACTGAAAGTTTGCATTCCTCTCAAATTCATATGTTGAAGCCCTAATCCTCAGTGAAGCTGTATTTGGAGATGGACCTTCTAAGGAAGTAATTATGGTTAAATGAAATTACAAGTGTTTAGCATTGATCTAATAGGAAAAAAACGCCTTTATAGAGGATACAGTGTAGAGCCCCTCCACTCTTCTCTCTTCCTTTTTACTTAGGAAAGGCCATGTGATCCTACAGCAAGAAAGTAGTGTCTACAACCAAACAGATGACTCCCCGCCAGAAATTAACCCTGCTGGCACACTAATCTCAGATGTTCAGTCTCCAGATTTGTGAGAAAATGCATTTCTGTAGATGGAGCCATCCAGTTTGCAACATTTTGTTATGGCCGCCCCAGCTTCCAGTAGGTATTCAATAGATGTTTGTAGATTGAATTGTATTTTCTTATTTTTGTTCCTCTTATTTCTATGTTAGTCTTTGATTACCTCTGTTCTCAAGGGTTTGGCACACAGAGTCAGTAGCTGCCATTCCCTCTATTTTGATTTCTTAGACACTGGCACAGGCTGTTCAGCCCACTCCACAGTCCGAGGGGTTGGAGGTGAGGGAGGGTATTTCCTAGGTACTTAACTGTGTCTCTCCAGCTGTGTCCTGCTGGGACTGGTCTTTCAGGATGAAGAACTCTCTTCATCCATCCTATGCATATACCTTGCTTTTTTGTTTTATTTTGTTTTTCTCCTCTCTCTTTCTTTTAGAAACATCAGACAGGTTTCCCGTGGTCTCATTCAGAGGGCATTTGAGAAAGTCGTTCTTAAGGTTTTTTTGTTTTTGTTTTTGTTTTTCTGATGTCATGTTTTTGTACATCAAAAGCTGCCACCTGGGCCTGGTGACAGCAGTTTATGTGAAGGGTGGGCACCTATGTCTCATCTTTTTCCTTCCTCAGGGGAATGCCCGATTCGTCAGGTACTCTGACTCTAGCAAATGAACAATGTTTATGTCCTCTTTGTATTCAAATTCCATCCAAGTTATCTTGAAGCCTACAGTTCACATGCATGCTCAGCCAAGCATGCAGATAATTCATATTGTTTTGTAATCATGAGTAAGAAAATACACAGTGTTTTGTGCTTTACACTCTATGCAGCCCATCCTCTTACATCATCTCATTTGATCTTTACCGTAGACTGATTGAGCTTCTATAAAAAAATGTTGTAGACTGAATAACCCAAACAACATTTTTTTTTTCCCCCACAGTCTTGGAGGCCAGCAAAACCAAGGAGCCAGTCAATTCAGTTTCTGATAAGAAATCTATTTGTGGTTCACAGACAACCACCTTCTCACTGTGATTCCACATGGCAGTGATAGAAAGACAGAGAGAGATAGGGACGAGGAGAAAGAGGAGAGAAAGAGGGTGACAGAGAAGAAAGGTCTGGTTTGGCACTAACACTATCAGATCAAGGTTCCCACTTATAGCCTCATTTAACTTCATTATCTCATTATTCTAAATGCAAACACAGTAGAGTCAGGTCTTTAACATGCCTTTTATGGGGACATGATTCAGTCCAGAGTATTAATAATCCTCACGGACTTCTGAGCACATCACAAAAACATTAAGCCCCTACAACAAAGACTAAAGACCTAAGAATCATGACCAAAATTCAGTTTTGTCACAGATCCATTTCTCCTCTCAGGCCCACCCCACGGCATAGTGGACTAACTGAATAATAATACTGGAGACACCATTTGCTCCTGCCTGTATCACTGTCTTTCTTCTAGAGGAAGTGACTTCTCAAGGTCACAGTCATATTATTGTGATGCAGAGGATAGAGGTCCAGCAGGACCTGGTATCTTCAAGCAAGAAATGACTGGAAAGCTCAGAAATGTAGCAAATGAGCCAACCAAAACAAAGTCTGGGTGATATAAAAAGACCTGGGAATTTTAAATTCCAAGCAGCAAAGTGTTGTTTGATATAATCCCAGAGATAAAAGCAATCGGCGTTTAGTAAGGCCAAGAAGACATGCTTTCAGATGCATGCTTTTCTCAAGCTGTTTATCAGAATTCTTGTGACTCTGAGGGATCTCAAGCATATGCCAATGTCAGAGACAGGTGGGGGTAGCATGAAATTCTGAAAGTCTCCCTTGAGAAAGTAGCCATAGTAGCTCTGGCTACAGCTGTTGAAGATTGTACTTTGAAGACACTCCCTCTCGGGGTTCCTTTTCATCCCAATCTCCCTTGAGTCAGTCTGTTCCAAAGGTGAAGTGTCTGGGTTCATCATTATTCCCTCCAAGCTGTGTTCAATCACAAATGCAGGCAGTGCATCTTATGAATATATTGACATATGGTAAAAAAAAAAAAAGAAAAAAAATGATAAAAAGAAACTGCCGAAGGAAAGTCAGATAGATATACCATTTGGTGCTGGAGGGCAGCTGAGGAGCCAGAGGGAAGGTCACCTGGAGTCCTATTTGGATTTTGTACAGAAGTGATTTCACCCCGGAATGATGGTCTTAAAATGATCACACATTTTAAATTTATTATTATTTTTTAAAGCTTGACTCTATAGTCAAATTTTTATTTTATTTTATATATTTATTTATTTTTAAATTTGACTTTACAATACTCTGTTGGGTTTGCCATACATCGACATGAATCCACCACAGGTGTACACAAGCTCCC
Organism: Neotragus pygmaeus; assembly: GCA_006410875.1. Lineage (NCBI taxonomy): Eukaryota > Metazoa > Chordata > Mammalia > Artiodactyla > Bovidae > Neotragus > Neotragus pygmaeus. The sequence goes on from SJYV01041687.1 coordinate 527,494, forward strand.
AATCCCGAATCCCCCTCCCACCTCCCACCCCACAACGTCTCTCTGGATCATCCCCGTACACCAGCCCCAAGCATCCTGCATCCTGCATCAAACATAGACTGGTGATTCGTTTCTTACATAATAGTATATATGCTTCAATGCCATTCTCCCAGATCATCCCACCCTCTCCTACTCCCTCTGAGGCCAAAAGTCCATTCTCTATGTCTGTGTCCTTTTGTTGTCTCACATACAGGGTCATCATTACTATC
>SJYV01041687.1:534014-620157 GCA_006410875.1 Neotragus pygmaeus
ATATATATATATAAATAATAAGATATACAGAGTAATAGATATGTAATCTGATATAGTTATTTTTAATATGCATTATCTGTATCCATAAGCAAGTATATCTAAGCAGGTATTAATGTGCCCATAGAACCATAGCCAAAAGATGCTTTGGAGGAAATCTTTCATCTCTGTAATTGTCTGACTGTAATTCAGTCACATCAGAGGAGAATGATCTAGTTTAGACGAAAGATTACTGATTATCCAGAGACCCGGCATATGGTCCCAGCTGTCTCATGAGTTAGCTGGCTGGCCTAACCCATGGTTAATCAGTTAATCCATGCCTCTGTGTCCTCAGCCAGCCTTATTGACCTTACAAAGATATTATAGTGGCAAGATTTAAAAACTGACATGTTGCTATAATGGCCCTAATCATATAAAAACTGCTAATAAATAAGAGGTCTAATAACATGTAATGTTTTCCTTTTCTCTTGTAGAGTCTCTTAAGAGACTTGGTTGACCATTCATTATCCTTATTTCTCTCTTTTTCCTTCCCTTCCATGTTGCTTTTAGAATGAATGAGTCCTTTAGAGTTAGCCATTGTTACTATTGTAAATCAGGGCTGATTCAACCCATGGTCTGAATATTATTCTTAGTTTTCTGTGTCATAAAAAGCTGGAAAGCAAGATGATACATAGAAGAATAAATCTAAGGAAAATAGAGGAAGAGAAATTTCTAGAGTTTCCATCTAAGGTCTAGAGAGGGCGCAGAGTGTATCCCTGGTTTCTTGTATGCCACCCTCCACAACCCCATAGTCCATCCCTGTGGTGGATGGTCCAAAAGCCCAAACTTATCTCACTATATAGCAGGTTACAAGAGAAGAAAGACATTCTCGATCATAAGAAAGAATTCCTTGAGAACACAATATATGGCTCTCCACCTCTGCCCTCTTGGATTGTTCTAACCATGCTCTAGGATTGTGATCTCGAAGTGTCCTTGGCCATGACTACATAAATGATTCTCATCACTGCAGGCTGGAATTAAGTCATATGAGGAGGAAACCTGATTTCTGTTAACAGACATTAAAGTGTTCGATGTTGATGTCCATCAACATTCCTTGTATGAATTGGATTCTCATCCTTTTATTATTCTAATCTTTGCATATTTCATTTTGCCCACATTCTTTCCAACACCTGATTCCTGGCGCCCAGCCCAATACTCCACAAGGTTATGACTCACTTATATTGCTTCTCTTTAAGACCAAGGCAATCACCTTGTATTAAAACAGCCTGCATTTATGCCAGTTGTTTTAACAGCCCTCAGTAAAGGATCCTGCAGCATAGATGACAGGGTATATGTGATGCGTGTCCTTCTGAAATTCAGATATGCTGATGACCTCCTTTATTCTTAATGGATTCCAGCACAGAATAAATACTAAAGAATGACTACTACATAGTTAAAGTAAATTAAAATCAATGCATTTTCAACTTCAGCAGTGAATTGACACAGGTCCTGAGTACCAATGCAACTCATTAGGTAAAGCACAACCAAAGGTTGGTCTGGAGATCTGGAAATAAGCTGCCCAGTGGGACCAAATTAAAACTGAACTTATGCAGAGTTCTGGAGGGCATGCACTGGCCCTCCAGTCCAGAATGACACTCCACAGGCTTCATGCAATCGGAACTCACCATTCTTACAGAGCAGGACAGCCAGGAAGTCCTGAGAAGAAGAATTGATATATAGCAAGAGGCTGGGTGCCTGCGCGGTCACAAAGCTCAATGCAATGTTTTCTTTGGATAGGGCTGCATCCGCGTAAATCGCTGAGGAAGAGAGGCTCACGTTCTTGGTCACTGGGTAGGGTTCTTGAAACATGTAAGTCACTGAAGTGCCAGCCTCAAAAACAGCAGAAACCTCTGCAAAATGTCAGAAAGGAAAGCACACACTGAAACATTCAGGAGAGTCATCAATGCTTGTTTACTCCTTCTTTCCTACATCGGTCACTGTGTGACAATTACATGAATTATAGAATATGCTTCCCATGATAATTTTAAAGCGGCAGAAATCATCATTCCGATTTACAAAGCAGAAACATGAGGCTTGTCGGGGTTAATCACCTTGAACAAGGTTGCACGGCTAGAAGAGAAAGCTCAGATGTTCATTGTGAAATGTAGGCCCGCTTTCACATATATTTGCAGAATAACTACCATGTGCCAGGTTGATTTCTTTAGAAACAAAGATGAGATATCCCTACCTCCTGCACAGTAGAAATAAATTGCTTTCGGATTATCTTCCCTTCAAAACTGAAATCCTTACAATCTGTATGTTTTTCTCATGGGTCAGGAGGATGTTGAGTGGGCACAAAACTACTGAGAGTAGGATACTGGGAGAGAAAGTAATTCTATATGGCATTGTGTTAAGTGTGAGGACCAACAGAAATGGAGGAGAGGAAATCCGTGGAAACAGTAGGAAAGGCACAGGTATTCAACTCCTGGATCAATTATTTTATTTTACTTATTTATATGAAGGATAGTTGCTTTACAATATTGTGTTAGTTTCAGGTATACAGCACAGTGATTCATTTATACATATATGTGTATCTATTCTTTTCAAATTATTTTCCTTTATAGGTTTTTACAAAATTTTGAGTATAGTTCCCTGATATACAATAGGTCTTTGTTGGTTAAAAAAAAATGTGAATCTATATTAACATGATTAATTTCTCTTTTTCCTGAATGATAAGTTGACTATCCCCATGAAATTCTCTGATTGAATCAGTGGCACCTAGAACATAAATAATCTGGCTTTTGTGTTCTAATTCCACTGTAGATTTGTTCTACTTTTGTAAAAATTCTATAACAGTCTGTAATGGTGTCAAAAGAAAAGTAAAGTGGCATATTTATGCATATTGCTTAGCAGGTTGGGAATACCGGTTCCTTTTTCTCTAAAAGTTCAAGAGAAAGTGTTTTGTATGTCTCATGCAAATTAGAACAGCATCAGTACTCCTCATTACAGAGATACAAACAGAAACTGGTAACTGGGAGGATTCTAGCTGATCATCAGCTTGATTTAAGCATGTTTCTTCTTTTTTATCAAGCTTTTTTCATAAGTGAATCTTTTCAGGGACATGTGGCCTGCATTTTGAGCTACTATCTTCTAGTTAAAATAGTAATGGCCTTTATGTGATGTTTGTGTGTGTGTTCAAATATCAGTGTAATTCAGATCATTCTGTATATTAAATACTAAGTATATTAAATGGGCATTAATATTACATTTTTCTTTATAATTAGGACAGTAAATTAAAATCAAAAACACTTTTTAAACTAGAGTTGTCCTATCAAATTTCTCTTTCCTCTTCCCGTAGCCTCAGTTATAACTATTTTTATTACTTAGACATTGTGAATTTCAATTTAAATTCAGCAAAACACATGAATTTGATTTATCCCGTTTCTTCTCTTTTATAATCTAGGAGTTTGAGTTCTCTAATCATATTTAAGCCCTCTGATTAAGCTGAACATCTGAAACCATTGGGCTAAATGTCAGAAAAATCTTCACTTGAAGGTGATTATTACTAATAACCATCATAAAACTCTAGGATCACAATAACCAACACTGGCAACATCCTTTCAGCACCTACATCATGGAAAGAAAATGTGCTGATTAGATTTGGAGAAGACAGAACACATGTGAAAAGAAATAAGACTGATGGAACGTGGCCTTGGAAATGATGTGTGAGTGACAAAGACATTGAAGCCCAGAGGTGGAGCCTTCTGTGATCAGGAGGAGCCTGAGAAGAACTGAAAGAAGAGCTTGGCAATGACTAGGTCTGAAAGTGTGTAAGGAATTCAGAGGAGGTACTAGGAGACAAGGTGATACTGGAAAGAACTTGTGCCCTGGTAGCCTCAGAGCAGATTAACCTGGGCCTGGACCCTGGTGCTATGACCTTCTCCTGCTCTCTCAAGTGACTCTCTCAACCTCAGGCTAACACAAGCAGGAATGAATTCAATCTGATGGTGAGGAGAAGGGTTGGGAGAAAGGATGCAAAGGAACAGCACATAGTAGGAATTCAATAAACAACTGATCTTAATAATAGAAATAGATTTAGAAATAGAGTAAGTATAAAGATTAGGCCTTAATGAATAGGCTAGCAGTTCTATAGAATCAGTCAGGCTGTACTTGATTTAGAAAAACTTCAAACAAACTGAAAANAGGAATTCAATAAACAACTGATCTTAATAATAGAAATAGATTTAGAAATAGAGTAAGTATAAAGATTAGGCCTTAATGAATAGGCTAGCAGTTCTATAGAATCAGTCAGGCTGTACTTGATTTAGAAAAACCAAACAAACTGAAAATAAATGAAAAAAATGAGAATTTGAATGCTGAGGGGATATTTCACAGTATTCAAAAATCATTAAAATTTTCTTATTAATACCAGTCTTGTGGATACATGCTTTTATGAGTTCTTATCTTTTAATAATTCATATTATAATATTTACAGAAGAACTTATGTGATACTTGGAATTTGCTTCACTGTAATAAAAGAGAAGGAGGGATGATAGTCTATAGATGAAATAAAAATGATCATGAGTTAATAACAGTTGAAGCTAAGTAGGGGATGCCTGGAAGTTCTGGAACCCTTCTCTCTACTGCAGTATATAATTGAATTTTTCTGCAATAAAAAGTAAAAAACAAATACAAATTGGCAGGAAGGAATATATCATATCATTTTTTCAGTAAGTTTTTGACAATTGCTAAATTACTTAATATATGTATACTGTTTTTCATTGAAATTCCATTAATAAGGGAATAATCAATATATATGCTTATCATAGCATTTTGAAAGTGAAATTGCTGACCCTTTGCAACCCCATGGACTGTAGCCTACCAGGCTCTTTCATCCATGGGATTTTCCAGGCAAGAGTACTGGAGTGGGTTGCCATTTCATTCTCCAGGGGATTTTCCTGACCCAGGGATTGAACCCAGGTCTCCCATATTGCAGGCAGACACTTTACCATCTGAGCCACCAGGGAAGTTTTATAGCATTATTTGTGTACAAAATTTGGGCTAATCTAAAATAATGATGATACATTATTTGGGATGATTATTCCCAAATAATGATACGGGCAATTTACTGACACTTTATATGCCAGGCATGATCTCAATTGCTTTGTGAAGTGTTTGTTAAATTTCCATAGCAGAAATTCATGAAGAATTTCTATGTTTTTCACATATTACATGTGACAAAACCATGGAATCATGAGGTTGAATTACACAACCAGCATCACACAGTGTAGACTGTAGATGAGCCAGAATTCTGAACACAGGTAGGTCTGGTACCAGAGTCTTACGATCACTTCAGTAAAATGCTCCAGTGATAGAATGGGTTAAATACACAGAAGCAATTCCACCAGATAGAATATACTGCAATCACTAAAATTGAATTATATAGGAATGCTTATTAAAAACATTAGATAATATATTTGGAATTCTATTTGAAAATATACTCAGAAATCTAGAAAAATAAAAACCAATCTTATCGTTCAAAAACAACTGTCAAAAAGAAAATCCAATTTGCTTGTATTTCTTTCCTTTGCATTTAGTGTAGCTGAGAAATTCTATCTATTCCATTTTATTAACATATTATGGAGTGCTAATAGTTGTGTAACTTTGTAAATATAGTAAAGAAAAAAACTGGATTGCACATTTTAGAAGCATATACTTTGGGTATGTAAATTGCATCTCAATAACAATTAAAAAAAGAGAAACACACCAACAAAACAATAAAAAAACTCACATATTTGAATCCTATTTGTTATTGTTTTGTTGGTGTGTTTCTCTCTTTTTTTTTTTTATTCAGGAAGCAACAGTTAGAACTGGACATGGAACAATAGACTGGTTCCAAATAAGAAAAGGAGTATGTCAAGGCTGTATAACGTCACCCTGCTTGTTTAACTTCTATGCAGACTACATCATGAGAACGCTGGACTGGAAGAAGCACAAGCTAGAATCAAGACTGCCGGGATAAATATCAATAACTTCAGATATGCAGATGACAACACCCTTATGCAGAAAGTGAAGAAGAACTAAAAAGCCTTTTGATGAAAGTGAAAGAGGAGAGTGAAAAAGTTGGCTTAAAGTTCAACATTCAGAAAACAAAGATCATAGCATCTGGTCCCATCACTTCATGGGAAATAGATGGGTAAACAGTGGAAACAGTGTCAGACTTTATTTTGGNAGGTCCGTCTAGTCAAGGCTATGGTTTTTCCTGTGGTCATGTATGGATGTAAGAGTTAGACTGTGAAGAAAGCTGAGCACCGAAGAATTGATGCTTTTGAACTGTGGTGTTGGAGAAGATTCTTGAGAGTCCCTTGGTCTGTAAGGAGATCCAACCAGTCCATTCTAAAAGAGATCAGTCCTGGGTGTTCTTTGGAAGGAATGATGCTAAAGCTGAAACTCCAGTACTTTGGCACCTCATGTGAAGAGCTGACTCACTGGAAAAGATTCTGATGCTGGGAGTGACAGCGGGCAGGAGGAGAAGGAGATGACAGAGGATGAGATGGCTGGATGGCATCACCGACTCGATGGACGTGAGTTTGAATGAACTCCGGGAGGTGATAATGGACAGGGAGGCCTGTCGTGCTGCGATTCATGGGGTCACAAAGAGTCGGACACAACTGAGCGACTGAACTTAACTGAACTGTAGCCAGAATTGTACTTAATAGTATAATAACATCTTCTACAATGGATTGTTGTGAGAATTGAATGAGATAATATGGGTATGGAAATTTATTCATTCATTCATTAAAAAAACAGTTATTGAACATTTAAATATCCTAGAGACTGTAGAAAAAAAGAGGGGAAGAATTGTTTCTTCTGGCCAGATTACATGCCAACCACTGTTGCTAGGTGGATGGATTGAAAGTAAACAAAAAAAAACATAATTTCTAATTTCAAACAAGTTTATAAGAGAAATAAGGAACATAAAAATTAAACTAGTAAAACCACACACAATAAATTTATGAATATAAATAGTGCTCAGTGCTATGAAGGAAAGCAATAGGAAGCTATCTATGAAGAAGAATAATAGGAGGGATCCACTTTAATTAGAATGATGAAGTAAAGGGCCTCTAAGATTAATTACAGAATACCTGTTCTATGCCAGGCACTCTTCTAAGTAACAGTCAAAGAGCAGGGAATAAAACAAACAAAAATCAGTGGAGCCCTTACAAAGAGCTGACAAATGAAGAGAAGTTAAAGGCAAAGGAGAAGAGGAAGGATATACCCATCTGAATGAAGAGTTCCAAAGAACAGCAAGGAGAGATAAAGCATTTCTCAGTGATCAATAAAAAGAAATTGAGGAAAATAACAGAATGGAAAAGACTAGAGATCTCTTCAAGAAAATTAGAGACAAAGGGAACATTCCATGTGAAGATGGGTACAATAAAGGACAGAAACGGTAAGGACCTAACAGAAGCAGAAGATATTAAGAAGTGACAAGAATACACAGAAGAACTATACAAAAAAGATCTTCATGACCCAGAAAACCACGACAGTGTGATAACTCACCTAGAGCCAGACATCCTGGAATGTGAAGTCAAGTGGGCCTTAAGAAGCATCACTATGAACAAAGCTAGTGGAGGTGATGGAATTCCAGTTGAGCTATTTCAAATCCTAAAAGATGATGCTGTGAAAGTGCTACACTCAAAATGCCAGCAAATTTGGAGAACTCAGCAGTGGCCACAGGACTGGAAAAGGTCAGTTTTCATTCCAGTCCCCATAAGGCAATGCCAAAGAATGTTCAAAGTACTGCGCAATTGCACTCATCTCACATGCTAGCAAAGTAATGCACAAAATTCTCAAGGAAAGGCTTCAATAGTATGTAAACTGAGTACTTTCAGATGTTCAAGCTGGATTTAGAAAAGTCAGAGGAACCAGAGATCAAATTGCCAACATCCACTGCATCGTAGAAAAAGCAAGAGAGTTCCAGAAAAACATCTATTTCTACTTTATTGACTACACAAAAGCCTTTGACTGTGTGGATCACAACAGACTGGAAAATTCTTCAAGAGATGGGAATACCAGACCACCTGACCTGCCTCCTGAGAAACCTGTATGCAGGTCAAGAAGTAACAGTTATAACTGGACATGGAACAACACACTGGTTCCAAATTGGGCAAGGAGTATGTCAAGGTTGTATATTGTCACCTTGCTTATTTAACTTATATGCAGAGTACATCATGCGAAACGCTGGGCTGGATGAAGCACAAGGAGGAATCAAGATTGCCAGNCATAAACTCCAGTACTTTGGCCACCTCATGGGAAGAGTTGACTCACTGGAAAAGACTCTGATGCTGGGAGGGATTGGGGGCAGGAGGAGAAGGGGACGACAGAGGATGAGATGGCTGGATGGCATCATTGACTCGATGTACATGAGTCTGAGTGAACTCCAGGAGTTGCTGATGGACAAGAAGGCCTGGCGTGCTGCAATTCATGGAGTCGCAAAGAGTCAGACATGACTGAGCGACTGAACTGACTGACCACATTCTTGTGGTAATAGGATGAAATTAGGGTCAAAAAGTGTAAGTCACTAAACCAATAATATGACTGTCAGAGTTCTCATATGTTAAATGCAATATTACTTCTTCCTTCATACCCTGGGCATAAGGAATAAATGCTGCAGTCCATAAGTCATAGCTGGTTTGTGATTATTACTTGTTTATATCCAGATCAGAAACATAAAATGGGTCAATAGATGGTGGTTCTAGGCCAGTCACTGGTCATGGACAAATGTTTTTAATCCCACCCTAGATATTTCCAAGATTTGCATCCCTTAAAATATACATGGAAGGTTAGCATAGAAGCCTCCTCCAACAGAGAAAAGCCTTGTCTAGGACGATCTTGGAGCTAAGGGTTCCCATTTCACTCCGAAGCCACATTTCCCAGAGTCAACTGACATGGCTTAAAGATGTGGATAGAAGGTTCATCTTACATACTTTGCAACTGCAGAATATAAAGGGAATTATATCCTTAGATTTATGAGATAGGGAGAAAGTTCACAAACAGTGAAATATGAAGCAAGCTGAAAAGGCTAAGTACATATTTGTCCATTTTTCTTATAAATCACACTAAAACGTGGGAAGAGAGCACAGCAAATATTTCAACAAATACAGTCAAGAGATGCAGTGGCATGGACAGAAGATAATGAATAGGAGTTGTTTCAGAGAAAGGAACCAATGGGAAATTAGGCTAAACTTAGAGTGAGATGATCTATGAGATGTTTGCAAAATGTCTCTGGAGAAATGCATAGAGTTCTATCATTTTTCTTTATATTTTATTTTTTTCCCAAACAAACACTTGGTAATAGATCTTGTAAAATAATGCTAGCAGATTTTAGTGACTTGGGCTTGATAGTGTTTATTCTGCATTTGCTTCTTCTAGCATGTAGAGCCAGTCTAAGGGTGGCATTCCAAATTTCAGGGGAAATTATTCCACAGACTTCCACCAGTGTTAAAACCCAGGAGCTCACATGAACAGCCTACCAACACAGGACCTACTTTAGTTCAGTCTTCCATGCAGGCCTGCTACTCTGTTGGCCCTAAAATTTGTAACGGTAATTTTCTCCCAAGGAGCACAGTGCTTTCCAGCAACAACAAGCAAATGATTCAAACTAACTGGGGAGGAGGCCAGCATCAATGAATGAAGAGCTTCAATTACAATCTTTTAAAAAGAACATTCAGTGTTTTTTTTTTCCTATTATTTTTAAATTTTAAGAGTAAGTTGAATAAATTAAAACATTGTTTGTTAACTGGTGCTTGAAAGATGTGTTTTCATGAACTGATGAGAATTATTTGTAATTCCTATCATTGTTTGTATGTAAATGGTGTTTCACAGTGATTAAAACATTTTATTTTAATAGTTTAAATGCTGCTCTTGAACTAATGCTTACATTCTTTGTCCAACAATCTTTATTTTCCATCAATAGAATAAACTTTAGAAGATTCTGCAAAGATTGATAGTAGACCAAATTGTTTGTCCTTCTAGTTGAAAAACACTAGGTATTGATACCGAATCGTGAATTTTTATAGTTTGTAGTCAGTTTTAATTTATCTAGAGAATTTACACCATAAGCATCATTCCTCCTTCAAGTGTTGTATCCAATATGATTAGCTTTTGCCAATGAAATTAATTTATAGGATTAGGAAAGAGTGTGGAAAGGTACCAGGGCAGGGGTTTTGATGCCTGTGCTCCATTCTCAGCCCCCTAGGAACTAAATGTGAATTTTGGGGCAAGGCTTGTGAAGCTTCAGACCCCACTCATGTCACTTGCAGAAGGATTTTATTTTTTTTTTTAATACATGATATGGATTTTATTAACTTAACTATACACTCCCTATTGTAAAAATGATTCATGATGGCTTCAAGGTCTCTAAAGATTTTCCAGGGCTAGATTCTATGATTATTTGATCACATTTGTGGATGAAGAAATTGGAATTAGGAAAGTTAGTACAAGAGAAATGACAGGCCACCTCTCCCAGGGCTCCGCTGGCTCTAGGCCACATCAAGTGTGTTTTCCTGTTACTATCTATCCTATTCAACTGTACTGCCAGTATCCACACACATGCTGCTGCTGTTGCTGCTAAGTCTCTTTAGTCGTGTATGACTCTGTGCGATCCCATGGACTGTAGCCCACCAGGCTCCTCTGTCCACGGGATTCTCTAGGCAAGAATAATGGAGTGGGTGGCCATTTCCTTCTCCACCACACACATGAAGGATGTGTATATGTAATTATGTTGAGAAGCAATCCAGAGAGGTTGCAGAGAGGGAAATCAAGGGAGAATAAATGAATGTTTGAGGACTCTCTAAGGGCATGAGTTTCCTGTGACATGACTACAATCTGTAGGTGCTAAAACACAACCTGTGGGGAAAACATAGATTTCTGTTGTACCTTTTTTGCAAAAGGGTCCTTCATATGGTGAACTGGTGCAGTCGCAGAAGTATCCACTGTGCTTCTCCACACACTTGCCCCCATTGTGGCAGATGCTGCCATAACTGCTGCAATGGCCTGGGCATCCTGGCCGAACTCCAGACGTGACTTTTGCCCTCTCTTCCAGGTCCAATTTCTGCCCATTCAAGTGTAAGGAGCGTATGCATCCTAAGAAGCCTTTCTGTCTTGATGAAGTTCCCCCTGAGAAGTGAAAAATAAAAGGAGAAAAAATATAAGATACAGTGCTCACATTTTTGAGGTTTAATATCCCCAAACTGATAATAGTTAATTAGTAATCTCTTGGCATGATGTGTTGGACTTTTCTATTGAAGTTTCCAGTGAGAATTAGGAATTCAAAGAACCTGGGAAAAAAGGCATGTGTTTCCAGGCTGGAAAAAGTACTCTCTCATTCAAAAAATTAATTAATTAGTTAATTAATTTAATTAAATAAAAAACTATGGTTCATGTGGAATCCACCACTTGACATGTCTAATGTAGAAACTTCAGATGACTGGGCTCCTTGCAAATGAAATAAAATGTATTCTTCCTCTAAAGTGATGTGAAAGTTGCTCACTTGTGTCTGGCTGTTTGTGTCCCCATGGACTGCAGTCCATGGAATTCTCCAGGCCAAAATACTGGAATGGGAAGCCTTTCCCTTCTCCAGGAGATCTTCCCAAGCCAGGGATTGAACCCAGGTCTCCCGCATTGCAGGAGGATTCTTTACCAACTGAGCTAACAGAGACGCCCCAATCTTTGTCTATAGCAGACATTTATCTGAAGGTGAATGCACAGAGTGGGACTGTTCCTCTGGCAGTGTTAGAAACAAGCTGTTTGGTGCACTGAGTTAGAAAAAGGCAACAAGCTTTATAAAGCTTGGGCTTCCCTGGTGGCTAAAAGGGTAAAGAATCTGCCTGAAGTGCAGGAGACCTGGGTTTGGTCTCTGGGGGAGGAAGATCCCCTGGAGGAGGGCATGGCTACCACTCCAGTATTCTTGCTTGGAGCATTCCACTGATAGAAGAGCCTGGTGGGCTACAGTCCATGGAGTCACAGAGTCAGACACAACTGAGCAACTTCCACTTTGTAAAGCTTATGCAGCATTGTGTCAAGTATAATAAAGAGATGGATGTTAGGACCAGACAAACATGGCATCAAACTCCATGCCAATAGCTATTAGACCTAATGACAATAATAACCACATAATGACTGAATCCCCTAAGCCTCAGCTCCTTAATCTCTAAAATAAGAGTCAGTCTGTTTCATATGTTTATTTACAAGGCTTAGTTAAGATTATGGAATATGCTGCTTCCATAATCATTGTTCTTTTCTCTTGAGCCTCACAATGATTAGAACTAGTAGACTGTGTCTGTGTGCATGCATGTATGTGTATATATATCTCCCAGTGATTACCCCTAAATCATTATTTGGAAAATAAATTTCTTCTTCTGGAATGCAGAAAAGAATTGCAACACAACTTTCTCCTGAGGGTACATCTTGAAGGCTTCAGAAAGACTTGCAACGCTTTTTGCAAATTAATCAGGAACAGAGGAGATTCAAAGTGACAGAATGTTTTGTCACTGTTGGAAACCTAGAATTCTACCAACCTAAACCAGAGGATATTAGAAAAATGTGTTTAGAGAGACAATAAGCCAAGAATTAAGCCAAATTCCATCAGTAGTTATTGATTTGATGTTGGGAATTCTGGGAGAGTTCAGAGAGGATACAGAGTCAGCCTGTCCTTACAAAACACAAATGCTATTTCAAGTTCAATGCTTTGGCCTAAAGCGCACAGTTGTTTGGAAAAATAGAAGACACATTAAAGTCTCCAAGGTCTACAGAGTGTCCTAATGGAGAAAAGGTAAGTTAGAAAACAATGGCAGAAATAAGGTGGTATTTGTTTATTGTATAAATCATCTCTCCTTTCCGAGCCTTATTTATTTGTAATCATTCATGCTAAAATCTTATTAAATCCTTGTCCAGCAAGTGACTCGATAAAAATATATTCATATCAAAGTGGATACAAATGTGAATTCTAAATATGTTATCTCTGACCAGGAATATCACAATAAATAAAAAACAAAGCTGCAAGTTAGATAAATGAATATATAATGTGAATAAAAATTCTGCAACCCTGGCAGGATGGACAAAATGTTAATTAGCAATAGGGTTGAGGGACTTCCCTGGTGGATCAGTGGCTAAGACTCCCAGCTCCCAATCAGGGATACAGGGTCCAATCCCAGGTCAGGGAACTAGATTCCACATGCTGCAACTAAGACCTGGTGCAGCAATATAAAGAAATAAAAATAAACACATAAAAAAGATTTTCAAAAAGCAAGAGTTGGAAGTGGGGAGAATTCTACCATCTCTGAATCACACCAGATTATCAGATCCATAAATATATGTACAGTATTCACTGGCTGCTCCTGCGAGATTGGGACAAAATGTTTCTAAAGAATTAATTTAATGTTTTATTCTGAAGGAGTGATAGAACTTCACTCTGTTTTCAGTTCTGATAAGTGATACCCAAGCAGGCCAGAAGGTCAAACCAAAATTGCTTTCTCCTGTCTGTCTCAATTTTAGTGAGTAAATCTCCTTTTAACCACAAGATAAATCAATTACAAACACAAGCCGATCATGAAGAAAGGTTCATTATTTCTTTCCTAGAGATGGTGTAGAATAAAGAGAGGAGAATTTATGTAGGCAAATGTTTTGTTTTATTTTTCCCCTTATTTTGTAGTCACTCCCTGTGGTGGATTTGTATAACTCTTCATATATCTTGTTAGTGACATTTTTCTTCTAAGCAGAGGTGGAGAATGCAAGATTTATTACACAGTTGCTTGTGTGTGACTTAGTCAACATGTTTATAAATGAAGAAGTGGCTAGGGTGGTGTTTCTAGCAGAAATACACTCCTCGGGGTTTGAGACATATAAAGTATCGTGAGAATGACCCGAAATAAGGGGGTCATTTCAATTGCAGATACTGGTAAAACACAATGACACAATGAATATGAACCAAATTGCACAATGAATTAAATTTCCATTTTCGCCTGGCTGCTTTTTATTCTTTAAGAGGGAGAAAAACTAGAGGTTAGGCTCCTTTTTCTTATGGAGAGGCAATATTGTAGACTAAGAATAGAGTGCTTCAAGAAAGGTGCTCCCTACCCACACAGTCACGCCCAATCAGGGGGTAAGCACGCTCCCTTTTCTGACAAGGTCACCTGTTTTGCATTGTGTTGGTGGAGGTGTGAATCTTCCCTGAAACTTGGATGCTGTACAGAAAATGCTGCCACAATCTTCATTCCCCTTTCTCACACATGTCCGTCTCCCTCAGTCCTGTCCTATTCATCTGCGCCCTTAATTATCTTTGGATCCTTCAGCATCTCTCCACACTAAGAGCCACAGTCTTGAATTCTTCTCACCCTCACATTAATTCCTTAAACTGAGAAAAGCTGGGACCTGGGATGATCGTTTATTTGCTGCAGTGCTTGCACCTGGAGAAATGTTTCCTCAAGCAACAAAATACAAAGAAACTGTAAGGAACTGAAAATAACTGTGTGTGTTCACAATTGTGGCAAATTATGGATTTGGGTGTGTGCTCAGTCACTCAGTTGGGTCTGACTATTTGTGACCCCATGGACTATAGCCCATCAAGCTTCTCTGTCCATGGGAATCTCCAGGCAAGAATAATGAAATGGGTTGCCATTTCCCACTCCAAATTTATGGACAACAAGATATTAAAAAAAAAAAACAAAAGAACCCAACTCCCACTTCTGAAGAATCAGAACAGAGTACTGTGCATGCCCCCTGCACATAACACCATCTATTCAGTTCAATCACTCCGTTTTGTCTGATTCTTTGTGACCTCATGGACTGCAGCACACCAGGCTTCCCTGTCCTTCACTATCTCCCAGTTTGCTCAAACTCATGTCCATTGAGTCAATGATGCCATCCAACCATCTCATCCTTTGTCACCCCCTTTTCCTCTTGCCCTCAGTATTTCCCAGAATCAAGGGCTTTTCCTACAAGTCAGCTCTTGGCATTGAGGCCAAAGTATTGGAGCTTCAACTTCAGCCTCAGTCCTTCTAGTGAATATTCAGGACTGATTCCACCTAAACCATCCCTCTGGCCTGACTCCTGGACCTGTCCCTATCCTCACCCCATATAAGAAATCAGCTAGATCCCTACTCAGGAAGGGAGCAAGGGAACATATTACTTGTTCTCACTCTCTCCTGCTACAGCAGGAGACCCAGTAAATACTTGTTTAAATTTCTTGTGGGTGCTGTGCTCAGTCACTTCAGTCATGTCCCACTCTTTGTGACCCTATGGATAGATAGACACTACTATATATAAAAGGTAACCAACAAGGCCCTGCTGTATAGCACAGGGAAATACACTCAATATTTTGTAATGACCTATAACAGAAAAGGATATGAAAAAAATACGTATAGCTGATCACTGCTATACACCTGAAACTAACACAACTTTGTAAATCAACTATACTTCAACTTAAAAATGAAAAAGATCATACCCTTATTTTGGCACTGGACATGGCCCAGAGTACATAAATAAATAAATATGAAGAATTTAAAAAATTCTAGTAAGTCTTCCATTGCAAATCTGAAGAACTGTTAACAAAAAAGCTACTTCCTTGCTTTACAAAGCTCAGCTGCCCTGGGATCAGTTCCTTTATGACAGGATAAGAACCGTCCACTTGGCCCCATTCCCTACACAGGACAATTTCATTCTTTCAGACTGCCTTTCTGGCCCTTGAAGGTGTTTGAATTTTCAGCTGTTGCTCTCATATATTTTTATCTTATTTATCTTTTTCTTGCCTAGAGTTTACTATAAAGTTGGGAGAAGAACAACAAGAAACATAGCAATAAAAATAAGTTATTCTTAAAATAGCTGAGAATTATGTTTCTGAGCCTTGCACTTAATCTAGATTAAGCAATGTGTTTAAGAATCAGAACAATGCTTCTAATTCTAAAAAAAAAAAAAAAAAAAATTCAAAAATACTTGCTATATGCTAGAAACTGTATAACTAACTCATTTAATATTCATTTGGAAAGAAGAAATTCTTCATATTATTCACATTACAGAGTTGAGGTAACTTAGTGACAAAGAAATTGCTTTGGCCAAAGTCAAGAATCAATTCCAGAGCCAGGAGTCAGACTGGNTACTTGCTATATGCTAGAAACTGTATAACTAACTCATTTAATATTCATTTGGAAAGAAGAAATTCTTCATATTATTCACATTACAGAGTTGAGGTAACTTAGTGACAAAGAAATTGCTTTGGCCAAAGTCAAGAATCAATTCCAGAGCCAGGAGTCAGACTGGGATCTCCTGACCTTCAATGCCTGGATACCTTCAAAGCCCTAAAAATCCTAAAATGAGCTATTTGATTAGACTATTTTGAAATGGAGCAGGGATATATGGTCCTTCCTCCCCCACCCCATGTCCTCTGCCTGCCTTTGTCTGTAGAAAAACCTTAGTCACAGAATAAATTTAATCAGAGAAGTGAGAAGATGCAGAAAGAAAGGGAAGCAGTCAAACCGGACAAAGTAACAGTTTAGCCACTAAACAATGTCAAGGACCTTTAGTTCCCTCTCAGGGTATATGATAATATTCTAAGCCATCCTCTATGAGCTGTCTTGTACATACTGAAACCTCCACCAGCTGGAAGTTTACTACATGATGACCAGATTGTAGCCATTACATAAGTTATCACAGTTTGGAGAACTGGTCCCAAAGAAATGGGAACAAATCCACCCAGAACTGAAGATAATTGTACCCAAAACAATCCAGATGATGCTAATCAGACGACTACATGACCAATTTCAAAAGACTGTCAGAACTGACTGCTGTTTTTGCATGTAGCCCCCTCCTTCTGCCTATACACCCCTGAATCTCCCCTTTAAAAGTTGAGCACTGATTGTCACTTTGGAGAGGAGTCTGCCCTCTCCCCAAGTTGGCAACCTCCAAAATAAAGCAAACTTTCCTTTCTACCAACTTTCCTCTCCAGTATTGACTTTCAAGCAGTGAGCAGCCAGACCCCACTTTTGGTAACAGTTTGGGTCAGTACTACAACTAAGTACTGCTTCCACTTTCTTCTTCTCATCTCTTCCATGGATTCTCCCACCAAGCAATATACACAGGTACATTTATTCTCTCTTCCACATCAATCTTCTGGACGCCTAAACTATTAGTTCACCAGCCTACATAGAAGCAATTTTATATGAATCTTTTCTGTTGGCCCTTGGTATTAAGTGTCTTCATTATGATGATGTTACCTTGGACTGAGTATAAATCAACTCTTAAAAAGGTTGCCATCATCATTCTAAATCTGTCTTAGAAAAGTGCACTGTGTCAGCTCAACAAATGCTCATTGCTTCCAGAAAAATGCCTCAATTCCTTGTACCCTCACTGAACAAGAGCCTGTGTTTCTCTCATGTGTGCCTGCAGTCTGGATCACACACATTCAAACAAAACTCCTTTGCTGAGGACCTTTTCTGGAACAACATTGGACGTGCCAAGTCAGGGTCCTGTTTCACAAAACTAGGCAGTGTCATACTCTCCCTCCCACACTTTCTCTCTCCTTGAACTAGGAGCAGCTGTTATCTATATAAATTACTTTGCCTAAAGTCAAGAATTGAGCGATGTGCAGATGTATTATTACCCAGATTTCAAATTCTACAGTAGCAGCAAGTTTAGCATGTACTGGTTAAACAAAACAAAGCAAAACAAAACAAATGTGCTAACTATCAGTGACTTTTTCTTTTGTTCCTGCCCCTTCAAATGGCAGAATTTGGGTACCAGAAGGAAATCCTAGTGGAAGTTTTAACTCCAAAATATCATTTCCTTAAGGATAAGGCATGCGTCTGTTTACCTTTTGCTAGATACAGAGATTGTTTGCTTAGGAATCAACAAACACACACTATGAAGTAATGCAGGTGGCATTAACTGGATGTCTACAAAGTAAAATGGGGATTTTGTTGTTGTTTTTCACTTTTTCAGTCATGTCTGGCTCTTTGTGACCTCATGGATTGAAGTGCACCAGGCTTCCCTGACCTTCACTATCTCCCAGAGTTTGTTTAAACGCAAGTCCATAGAATCGGTAATTCAATCCAACCATCTCGTCCTCTGTTATCCCTTTCTCCTACTGCCTTCAATCATTCCCAGCATCAGGGTCTTTTCCTATAGGTCGGCTCTTGGCATTAGGGGGCCAAAGTATTNCCCAGAGTTTGTTTAAACGCAAGTCCATAGAATCGGTAATTCAATCCAACCATCTCGTCCTCTGTTATCCCTTTCTCCTACTGCCTTCAATCATTCCCAGCATCAGGGTCTTTTCCTATAGGTCGGCTCTTGGCATTAGGGGGCCAAAGTATTGGAGCTTCAGCTTCAGCATCAGTCCTTCCAATGAATATTCAGGATTGATTTCCTTTAGGATGGATTGGTTGGATCTCCTTGCACTCCAAATGACTCTCAAGAGTCTTCTCCAGCATCACAGTTCAAAAGCATCAGTTCTTTGACACTCAGCCTTCTTTATGGTTCATCTCACTTTATGGTCGAGAAAAATCATAGCTTTGACTATATGGGACCTTTGTAGACAAACTGATGTCTCTG
Organism: Neotragus pygmaeus; assembly: GCA_006410875.1. Lineage (NCBI taxonomy): Eukaryota > Metazoa > Chordata > Mammalia > Artiodactyla > Bovidae > Neotragus > Neotragus pygmaeus. Next base: position 552,594 of record SJYV01041687.1, read on the forward strand.
CTTTTTAGCATACTGTCTAGGTTTGTAATTACTGTGTTGGGAAGATTCCCTGGAGAAGGGCATGGCAACCCACTGCAGTATTCTTCCCTGGAGAATCCCATGGACAGAGGAGCCTGGTGGGCTACAGACCATAGGTAGCAAAAAGTCAGACAAGACTGAAGTGACTGAGCACACAGCACAGGTTTGTCATAGCTTTCCTTCCAAGGAGTAAGTAAGTGACATTTAATTTCATGGCTGCAGTCACTTGTCCACAGTGATTCTGGAGCCTGAGAAAATAAAATCTGTTACTGTTTGCATTTCTTCCCCATCTATTGCCATGAAATGATGAGCCTGAATGCCATGATCTTATTTTTTGAATGTTGAGCTTTTGACTAGTTTTTTTCACTCTCCTCTTTCACCTTCATCAAGGGGCTTTTTAGTTCCTCTTCACTTTCTGCCATACGAGTAATATCATCTGCATAGATGAGGTCATCTGATATTTCTGATACATATGATATTTCTCCTGGCAATCATGACTCTAACTTGTGATGCATACAACTAGACACTTAACATGATGTACTGTACATAGACTTCCCTGGTAGCTCAGACGGTAAAGCGTCTGTCTACATGTGGGAGATCCGGGTTCAAGCCCTGGGTTGGGAAGATCCCCTGGAGAAGGAAATGACAATCCACTCCAGTACTATTGCCTGGAAAAACCCATGGCCAGAGGAGCCTGGTAGGCTACAGTCTATGGGGTCGCAAAGAGTCAGTCACAACTGAGCGACTTCACTCACTGTGCATAGAAGTAAGTAAGCTGGGTGACAATATATAGTCTTTTATTTTTTTAGATTTATTTATTTTTTATGTAAATTTATTTATTTTACTTGGAGGCTAATTACTTTACAATATTGTATTGGTTTTGCCATACAACATGACTCTGCCACAGGTGTACACGTGTTCCCCATCCTGAACCCCCTTCCCACCTCCCCTCCCATACCATCCCTCTGGGTCATCTCAGTGCACTAACCCTGAGCATCCTGTATCATGCATCGAACCTGGACTGGCGATTTATTTCACATATTATATTATACATGTTTCAATGCCATTCTCCCAAATCATGCCACCTTCTCCCTCACCCACAGAGTCCAAAAGAAAGTTCTATACATCTGTGTCTCTTTTGTTGTCTCACATACAGGGTTATCGTTACTATCTTTCTAAATTCCACATACATGCATTAAAATATTATATTGGTGTTTTTCTTTCTGGCTCTGCATTTTTTATTTCACTCTGTATAATAGGCTCCAGTTTCATCCACCTCATTAGAACTGATTCAAAATGGATTATTTTTAATGGCTGGGTAATACTCCATTGTGTACATGTACCACTGTTTTCTTATTCATTCATCTGCTGATGGACATCTAGGTTGCTTCCATGTCCTGGCTATTATAAACAGTGCTGCAATGAACATTGGGGTACATGTGTCTCTTTCAATTCTGGTTTCCTTGGTGTGTATGCCCAGCAGTGGGATTACTGGGTTGTATGGCAGTTCTATTTCCAGTTACTTAAGGAATCTCCACACTGTTCTCCATAGTGGCTGTACTAGTTGCATTCCCACCAACAGTGTAAGAAGGTTCCTTTTTCTCCAGACCTTCTCCAGCATTTATTGCTTATAGACTTTTGGATAGTAGCCATTCTGACTGGTGGGCAATGGTACATCATTGAGGTTTTGATTTGCATTTCTCTGATAACGAGCAATGTTGAGCATCTTTTCATGTGTTTGTTAGCCATCTGCATGTCTTCTTTGGAGAAATGTCTGTTTAATCCTTTGGTTCATTTTTTGACTCGGTCATTTATTTTTATGGAATTGATCTGCAGGAGTTGCTTGTATATTTTTGAGATTAATTTCTTTGTCACTTGCTTCCTTTACTATTATTTTCTCCCATTCTGAAGGCTGACTTTTCACCTTGCTTATAGTTTCCTTTTTTGTGCAGAGCTTTTAAGTTTAATTAGGTCCCATGTGTTTATTTTTATTTTTATTTCCAACATTCTGGGAGGTGGGTCATAGAGGATCCTGCTGTGATTTATGTCGGACAGTGTTTTGCCTATGTTCTCCTCTAGGAGTTTTATAGTTTCTGGTCTTATATTTAGATCTTTAATCCATTTTGAGTTTATTTTTGTGTATGGTGTTAGAAAGTGTTCTAGTTTCATTCTTTNGTTAAAAGTCAATTTTGTTTTTTTCATGAAGAAGTATAAATGCATTACCAAAACCACAAGGAGAATGACAAAAACGGCTAATTCCTACAAGTCACCTTGAAACTCTGAGGAAGACCTGACTTCTAAAAAAGTAGTTTAATGGAAATTTCTTAATGCACCACTTCAGAATATGATAGAAATTGGGGTGGGGGAGGAGCCCCCAGGATATAGCAGTGATTGACCAGTAACTCAGGCCAGATTTGGGCCTCCTAGGTGGTGCTAGTGGTAAAGAACCGGCCTGTCAGTGCAGAGGACCTAAGAGACTTGGGTTCAGCCCACGGGGTTGGGATGATTCCCTGGAGAAGGAAATGGCAACCCACTTCAGTATCTCGCCTGGAGAATTCCATGGACAGAGGAGCCTGGTGGGCTACAGTCCACAGGGTTGCAAAGAGTTGGACACGACTGAAGTGACGGAGCACATATACAGGTAAAATTTATGTGGTCAAACATTTCTATTTCAGTAACTTCCCCAAAGAGTGATGTGATGGAGCCTCTTCATATGTGTTCCCAGAGCTGTGTATGGGGTCGACAGGAGCCGAGATGGCCCCATGATGAGGTGTCTCATCTCATGAACTTGGACACGGTCTGTGTCATGCCATCAATGGCCTGTGAGCCTAACGCAGAGAGTGGTGTGTGTTCTTGTCCTCACCAGCCAGAGGCTCCAGCTAAGACCCCAGCTTGGACACGGCAGAGCCGCCAGGACTGGAATCCATGTCCTTGCTGACCAGGCTCACTACCTCACACCACACTGCTTCTGCCAAGTTGGAATCTAAGTGGCACCAAAGGCTACCTCATTGCATGACATCACCTCAACTGATCTGTCTCTGTATCAAAAAAGGTCACCTTTGGGGTCATTTCCCTGGGTGTAAAATCAGAATCAAAATACGAATATTGTATGTGACAGAAATCTGTTCACAGTGCCCTTATTTATGAACAACAGCAATAACATGGGATACATGGCTGAGAAAATGAATGTTTAATTCATATTAGAATGAAAAAGAAATGAAAATCTATGGACTTGGGTTTGAATCCAAAACTTACTACTTATTAAATATGCACTAAATTAAAGTAGCTTCATCTGTACACATCTCAATTTACTATGTTTTCTTACCCATGGATGGGGATAATGCTTTCTATTATATAATACTGTATGGATGTGAGAGTTGCATTGTGAAGAAGGCTGAGTGCCAAAGAATTGATGCTTTTGAACTGTGGTGTTGGAGAAGACTCTTGAAAGTCCCTTGGACTGCAAGGAGATCCAACCAGTCCATTCTGAAGGAGATCATCCCTGGAATTTCTTTGGAAGGAATGATGCTAAAGCTGAAACTCCAGTGCTNAAGAATTGATGCTTTTGAACTGTGGTGCTGGAGAAGACTCTTGAGAGTCCCTTGGACTGCAAGGAGATCCAACCAGTCCATTCTGAAGGAGATCAGCGCTGGGATTTCTTTGGAAGGAATGATGCTAAAGCTGAAACTCCCGTACTTTGGCCACCTCATGCGAAGAGTTGACTCATTGGAAAAGACTCTGATGCTGGGAGGGATTGGGGGCAGGAGGAGAAGGGGACGACAGAGGATGAGATGGCTGGATGGCATCACCGACTCAATGGATGTGAGTCTGAGTGAACTCCGGGAGTTGGTGATGGACAGGGAGGCCTGGCGTGTTGTGATTCATGGGGTCTCAAGGAGTCGGACACGACTGAGCGACTGAACTGAACTGATGCACACATACATATAATTTTGCATACTTTATTTCATTTATTACACAAGATAGATATGATTCTCATTATTTGCCGTAATTATGTTCTACAAGGTTGCCACAAACACTGAATTATTGAGTACTGGACCACTGTTCTTAGCAGAAAAGACAGTTCTTCAAGCCTCTGGTCACATTTTGGTCTCACTTCATCAACCAACCAAGGTACAATCTTGCTTAATGTGTGTTCATGTTTGAATACACCTTCTTTAAGAGAAGTGAAGTTGCTAAGTTGTGTCTGACTCTTTGCAACCCCGTGGATTTTAGCCTTCTGATCCATGACCATGGTATATTTCTCCAACTATTAGTGTCCTCTTTGATTTATTTCACCAGTGTTTTATAGTTTTCTATATATAGGTCTTTAGTTTCTTCAGGTAGGTATATTCCTAAGTATTTTCTTCTTTTTGTTGCAATGGTGAATGGAATTGTTTCCTTAATGTCTCTTTCTATTTTCTCATTATTAGTGTATAGGAATGCAAGCGATTTCTGTGTGCTGGTTTTATATCCTGCAACTTTACTATACTCATTGATTAGTTCTAGTAATTTTCTGCTGGAGTCTTTAGGGTTTTCTATGTAGAGGATCATGTCATCTGCAAACAGTGAGTGTTTTAAGTCTTCTTTTCCAATTTGAATTCCTTTTATTTCTTTTTCTGCTCTGATTGCTGTGGCCAAAACTTCCAAAACTATGTTGAATAGTAGTGGTGAAAGTGGGCACCCTTTTCTTGTTCCTGACTTTAGGGGAAATGCTTTCAATTTTTCAGCATTGAGGATAATGTTTGCTGCAGGTTTGTCATATATAGCTTTTATTATGTTGAGGTGTGTTCCTTCCATTCTTGCTCTTTGGAGAGTTTTTATCATAAATGGATGTTGAAATTTGTCAAAGGCTTTCTCCGCATCTACTGAGATAATCATATGGCTTTTATTTTTCAGTTTGTTAATGTGGTGTATTATATTGACTGATTTGTGGATATTGAAGAATCCTTGCATCCCTGAGAAAAGCCCACTTGGTCATGGTGTATGACCCTTTAATGTGCTGTTGGATTCTGATTGCTAGAATTTTGTTAAGGATTTTTGCATCTATATTCATCAGTGATNTTTGTCATATATAGCTTTTATTATGTTGAGGTATGTTCCTTCTATTCCTGCTTTCTGGAGAGTTTTTCTTGACTGACCCCTTTCCCAATTTTGAACCAGTCCCTTGTTCCAATGTCCAGTTCTAACTGTTGCTTCTTAACCTGCATATAGGCTTCTCATGAGGCAGGTACTGTAGACTGGTATTTCCATCTCATTAAGAATTTTCCACATTCTGCTGTGATTCACACAGTCAAAGGCTTTAGCATAGACAATGAAGCAAAAGTAAGTATTTCTCTGAAATTCTCTTGCTTTTTCTACCATTCAGTGGATGCTGGGAATTTGATCTCTGGTTCCTCTGCCTTTTGTAAATAAAGCTTGAACATCTGGGAGTTCTCGGTTCACATACTGTTGAGGACTACTTTGAAGGACTTTGAACATAACCTTTCTAGCATGTGATATGAGTGCAACCACAGGGTAGTTTGAACATTCTTTGGCATTGCCCTTCTTTGGAACGGGAATGAAAATGATATTTTCCAATCCTGTGGCCACTGCTGAGCTTTCCAAATTTGCTGGCATATTGAGTGAAGTGATTTAAGAGCAACAACTTTTAGGATTTGAAATAGCTCAGCTGGAATTCTATCACCTACATTAGCTTTCTTCATAGTAATGCTTCCTAAGGCCCACTTGATTTCACAATCCAGGATATCTGGCTCCAGGTGAATGATCACATCATCGTGGTTATCCGAGTCATTAAGATCTTTTTTTGTAAAGCTCTTCATTCTTGCTACCTCATAATCTCTTCTGTGCCTGTTCAGCTCAGTTCAGTTGCTCAGTCGTGTTCAACTCTTTGCGACCCCATGGACTGCAGCACACCAGGTTTCCCTGTTCATGACNCATTAAGATCTTTTTTTGTAAAGCTCTTCATTCTTGCTACCTCATAATCTCTTCTGTGCCTGTTCAGCTCAGTTCAGTTGCTCAGTCGTGTTCAACTCTTTGCGACCCCATGGACTGCAGCACACCAGGTTTCCCTGTTCATGACCAACTCCCGGAGTTTGCTCAAACTCATGTCCATTGAGTCGGTGATGCCATCCAACCATCTCATCCTCTGTCATCCCCTTCTCCTCCTGCCTTCAATCTTTCCCAGCATCAGGGGCTTTTCCAGTGAGTCAGTTCTTTGCATCAGGTGGCCAAAGTATTGGAGTTTCAGCTTCAACTTCAGTCTTACCAATGAATATTCAGGGCTGATATCCTTTGTGATAGACTGGTTGGATCTCCTTGCATTCCAAGGGAATCTCAAGAATCTTCTCCAACACCACAGTTCAAAAGCATCTATTCTTTGGTGCTCAGCTTTCTTTATAATACAGCTCTCACATCCATACATGACTACTGGAAAAACCATAGCTTTCACTAGATGGACCTTTGTTAGCAAAGAAATGTCTCTGCTTTTTAATATGCTGTTTGGGTTTGTCATAATATTTCTTCCAAGGATTAAGTATTTTTTTTAATTTCAAGGCTGCAGTCACCATCTACAGTGATTTTGGAGCCTCCCAAAATAACGTCTCTCACTGTTTCCTCATCTGTTTGCATAAAATGACAGAAAGAGCTGACTCATTTAAAAAGACCCTGATGCTAGGAAAGATTGAAGGCAGGAGGAGAAGGGGACAGAGGATGAGATGGTTGGATGGCATGACCAACTCAATGGACATGAGTTTGTGTAAGTTCCAGGAGTTGGTGATGGATAGGAAGGCCTGGCATGCTGCAGTCCATGAGGTTGCAAAGACTTGGACGTGACTGATCAAATGAACTGAACTGAACTGATGGGACCAGATGTCATGATCTTAGTTTTCTGAATGTTGAGTTTTACGCCAATTTTCACTCTCCTCTTTCACTTTCATCAGGTCTTTAGTTCTTCTTAGCTTTCTGCCTAAGGGTGGTGTCATCTGCATATCTGATGTTATTGATATTTCTCTCAGCAATCTTGATTAGAGCTTGCGCTTCTTCCAGCCCAGCGCTTCTCATGATGTACTCTGCATATAAGTTAAATAAGCAGGGTGACAATACATAGCCTTGATATACTCATTTCCCGATTTGGAACCAGTATTTTATTCCATGTCCAATTCTAATGTTGCTTCCTGACCTGCATACAGGTTCTCAGGAGGTAGGTCAAGTGGTCTGTTATTTCCATCTCTTGAAGAATTTTCCACAGTTTGTCATGATCCACACAGTCAAAGTTTTGGCATAGTCAATAAACCAGAAATAGATGCTTTTTTCTGGAACTCTCTTGATTTTCCATGATCCAGCGAATATTGGCAGTTTGATCTCTGGTTCCTCTGTCTTTTTGAAATCCACCTTGAACATCTGGGGGCTCACAGTTCATGTACTATTGAAGCCTGGTTTAGATGATTTTGATCATTGCTTTACTAGCATGTGAGATGAGTGCAATTGTGCAGTAGTTTGAGTCTTCTTTGGCATTGCCTTTCTTTGGGATTGGATGAAAACTGAGCTTTTTTTGGTCCTTCGGCCACTGCTACATTTTCCAAATTTGCTGACATATTGAATGCAGCACTTTCACAGCACTTTTAGGATTTGAAATAGCTCAATTGGAATTCCATCACCTCTACTAGCTTTGTTCGTAGTGGTGCTTCCTAAGGTCCACCTGACTTCAAATTCCAGGATTTCTGGCTCTAGGTGAGTGATCATACCACCATGATTATCTGTGTCATGATCTTTTTTGTATTGTTCTTCTGTGTATTCTTGCCACCTCTTCTTAATATTTTCTGCTTCTGTTAGGTCCATACCATTTCTGTCATTTATTGTGCCCATCTTTGCATGAAATATTCCCTTGGCATCTTTAATTTTCTTGAAGAGATCTCTAGTCTTTCCCATTCTATTGTTTTTCTCTATTTCTTTGCACTGATCACTGAGGAAGGCTTTCTTGTCTCTTTTTGCTATTCTTTGGAAGTTTGCATTTAAATGGTATACCTTTCCATTTCTCCTTTGCTTTTCACTTCTCTTCTTTTCACAGCTATTTGTAAGGCTTCCTCAGACAGCCATTTTGCTTTTTTGCATTTCTTTTTTTGGGGATGGTCTTGATCCCTGTCTCTTGTATAATGTCATGAATGTCCATCCATAGTTCTTCAGGCACTCTATCAGATCTAAATCCTTGAATCTATTTGTCACTTCCTCTGTGTAATCTATGTCTATCAGCTGCTTACTGTTTCTATCCTTTATTATGCCCATCTTTGCATGATATTTTCCCTTAGTATCTCTAATTTTCTTGAAGAGATCTAATCTTTTCATCTATTATTCTTCTCTATATCTTTACATTGTTCTCTTAAGAAGGCCTCTTATCTCTCCTTGCTATTCTTTAGAACTTTAGTTGGGTGTATATTTTCCTTTCTCCTTTTCTTTTACTTCTCTTCTTTTCTCAGCTATTTATCAAGCCTCCTCAGACAACCATTTGTCTTGTTTCATTTCTTTTTTCTTGGGGATGGCTTTGATCTTCCCCTCCTGTACAGTGTTATGAACCTCCATTCTTAGTTCTAGTTCCCAAAATAAGAATGGCAAGCTATTCTGATCAAAATAAATATACAGGAATGTGGATGGGTATAAATATCAATATATAAAATCAATAATGTTCCTATAGAGCAACAATAAACAATTAGACCATGTGATAGCAAGAAAAGAATCCTATTCATCAACAAAAGCAGCCAAACATCTAGAAATTAACTTAAGATATATGATTGTAAATGACTCTAAAAAGAGAAATTAAAAAAATTTACCTTGACTCATTTAGAATAGATGGAACATGCTTTGATATAATTTAGCAATGTATAATTATTCTCTTTAATGCAATAAAATCCCAGAGAATAACCCAAGAAAAATTATTTTCATATAACATGAAAAACAAATTCTAAGAACCATAAAGAAAATAATTATTAATAGTTAACAGTGTTGAAAAGGAATCATCTATCCTTGTGTGTGTGTGTGGGGGGGGTGCGAATCAGAGAGGGATGTTCTATTCAATATTAAAATATACCCTATAAGTATGATGTTGAAACAGGACCTGGAAAGAAAACTACATAAATAAAACATAGCAGGAAATTCAGAAACATATTTTTCTTCTTTTTCAATATCTTTTTATTTTAATTTTTTAAACAGCAAAAACATTTGCACTGGGGTATATGCAATAACAATGCTATGATATTTTTGGGTGAACTGTGAAGGAACTCAGCCATGCATATACATGTCCATTTCCCCCCAAACCCTCTGTCCATCCAGCACATAACATTGAGCAGAGTTACATGTTCTACACAATATGTTTTTGTTGGTTATCCATTTCAGAAACACGTTCTGTATATAGAGAGATTTCATACCTTATAATATACATGTATATGTGTGTGTGTGTGTATATATATATGAATTCTAAGTATCTAGGGAGAAAAAGAACCATGAAATAAATGGAGATAGAAATAATATTTTGGAGAAAAAAGTTACAATACTACCTCAAACAAATTCCAGATGAAATAAAGACATAAAAATAGCAACAAAAAAATAAAAAAATAACATAAACAAAAACTAAAAATATTAGTAAAATACAATATAGCAGTTTAAAATCATATATGATTTATACTGACATGCTATGTTTCCCATGGCATATATTAAGCAAAAATACAAAAAAAACAAAACAAGCAAGCACACTGTGGAATAACACATATAAATATACTGCTTAAGTAAAAAAGAAAAAAAAAAGGGAAAACAGAGAAAGTTCGTTACTCAGTTGTGTCTAACCGTTTGCAACCCCATGACTGTAGCCTGCCAGGCTATTCTGTCCATGAAATTCTCTAGGCAAGAATACTAGAGTAGGTTGTCATTCCCTTCGCCAGTGGATCTTCCCAACTCAGGAATGTAACCGAGATCTCCTGCATTGCAGGCAGATTCTTTACTGTTTGAGCCACCAGGGAAGCCCTGCTTATGTAAATACACAAATAATACTACTACATGGTGTTTCCTTAGTGTACTTAAATGTATGTGACTGCCTCGAATGAGGCCAGGAAAGTATCACAGTGGCCTAATATCAGTTGTATCTAGGAAGAGCACTAGGATTATTATTGAATAATTTTATAGCAAACATGTATTTGTGTATTGAGTGAATAATTTAAAATTAATTTTCATTTATTATGTGTATTTGCATAATTCTTCTGATCTTTTTTGAGTAATTTAAAAATTATTTCAAGTTTCAAAAACAAACCACCTCGCTATATCTAGAATTATGTATATCTATAAAAATCCTTTCTTAATCTATGTGTTATTTAGACATTAACAAACATCTTTCCTAGAATCAGCATGTTTGTGGCTGGGGTGTGGACTAGAGTGCATATGTAATATTCATCTTGGTTTTCTGTAAAGGTTTTTTTGTTTTTGTTTTTCCCCCAAGACCACAAGCCAAAAATAAGCATTTGCTTTCTTTTTAGTGGAATGGTGACAAGGCACAAGATTTTGCCCAGTAGAGTGGTATATGGGTATTCTATGGAAATCTCCATGTGGTTATTATTTATAATTCTGGGTAAGGAGAAAGAAACAAGCAAGCACTTGAATTATTCCTGTTTCTGTTGCCCACAGAATTGCGGAACAGTAGGGACAACTCCCAACACAGTTCTAGGAGGCTGATTTAGTGGTCCAACTGTCTTCCCAAAGAATTCTCTGAAGTACAATTTTGCGTCTCATCTGGAGACACCCCTGAGGGAACATCATTGGATGGGGCAGGCATCTGCAGCAACATGAATGGACTTGGAGATTGTCATACCAAGTGAGGTAAGTCAGAGAGAGAAGGACAAATACCATATATCACTGACACATGGAGTTTGAAAAAAAAAAAAGACATAAATGAGTTTATTTAATAAACAAAAATAGACAGACAAGGAAACGAAATTATGGTTACCACTGGGGGAAGGGGGGAGGGATAAACTAGGAGGTTGGGATTAACATATACACACTACTATATGTAAAACTGGAGAAGGGCATGGCAACCCACTCCAGTATTCTTCCCTGGAGAACATGGACAGAGGAGCCTGGCTGGCTATGGTCCATAGGGTCTCAAAGAGTTGGGGACAAAACTGAGCGACTGACTAAACGATAATGGCGATATGTAAAATAGATAACCAACAAAAACCTACTGTGCAGCACAAGGAACTCGACTCAATACAGTGTAATAATCTACATGGGAAAAAATCTAAAAAAAAGAGTGGACATATGTATATGTATGACTGAATCATTTTGCTGTACATCTGAAAATAACACAAGATTGTCAATCAACTATACTCTTTTATAAAATAAATTTAAATTTAAAAGGTAAAAAATGTTCTTTCAAATGATTTTAAAAAGAAGATGATGAGGCGGGAAAATTCACTATAATCCTAATCAGAGTCTGGAATTACGACATGAGCCATTTGGACTAAAAGGATCATCTCCCATCTCATAAAAAGGAGAACCAATTCACCCCTCACTGTGCTTCCTTCTGTCACAGTTTTTAAAGATGAAGTATCACCAGTAAAGTCACTATCAAAAACAGCCCTAAACCAACTTCTTGCAATAGCAATATGAGCCCCAAGCCTTTTTTAGGGTCAGCCAAGGAAGCTATTTACTTCTTCCAGGCTGGCTGCCAGACTAAGTCATTACCTGACTGACAGCAGTTTTGGGGTTTCCTGGATGTTAGGGCCCCTGGAAATCACTCTGATTAGTTTTCTCCAGGGAGACCCTGATGAGAACAGAGATTACTTCAAAAATTGAACCATAAGCCCATTAAAAGAAATGTCAATAAAGTTAAGTCTGTAATTATAAGCTTTAAGAATTTTCCCTACTATTCCCAACCACCCCAGAGTGATTTTATGGCTAAGCCCAGGAGACCTTGAAATACAAAAGGAGCCTGCAATTCACTAAAAGAATAGGAGCAAGGGTAATTCATGACAAACAGTTCTCACAATCCAATATACTAACATTGCTGTGACATTTTGATGCAATTGTGCAGTAATCACTTTGGGGTTCTTTCTTATTCCAGCTTCCTTTGTGGAAGTGGTGGCTGCCATGTGACTAGGGACACATCATCAACTCTCTCTTATCAGCAAAAATAAGTTGGAACTTGGAAATAAAACAAAAAATCTTAGATGACATTTGTCCGGTGGAGATGTAGGTAATTTCTTTCCAGTGTAACAATACCTCCAAAGATGGCATGGTGAGCAAGAGTTTCATATCTAATCTCACAACTTTATCCTCTCTTTGTTGTTAAATTCCCCAAACCATATCCTAGCTTTTTAGATATTCTCTGAACTGGTCATGACATCTTAACGGCTTCCTCATTAATTAATGAATGACATAAAATCTTTGACACATATTCATTTTCTATTTGCCTGAGACTCATGATTTTAGCTTTTGGAAGATTCAATTTTAACACATACAACTAGTATCATTTAAAGTGGTGCTGTTCATCATTAGAAAGTATGAAACTGTTGCAGAAAGATCTTAACCCCACAATACATAATACCTGGGACAAATAATGATAATAAGATATTTAAAGAACTTTTTTAGTTTTTTGCATTATCAGTGAAGAGGAATCTGCCAGGTAAATTGAGGGTAGTTTGAGGGAAACTCAAACTCAAACCCATCCTAGTTTGAGGGAAAAGACCATTGGAAGACTATGAGTCAGGAACTTCCTTTGGTTAAGACTCTGCTTCCAATGCAAGAGATGTGGGTTCAATTCCTGATCCAGTAATTAAGATTCCACATGCCAGGCCATCAAAACTAAGAGAGAGTATGAATCACAACAACACAAACTTGACTCTGAGGAATCCATTAAATTTAAAGGGAGTGCTTTTAAGAAGGAAATGGGAGAAGAGTAGGCAATATTTTATGGCTAATGCTTGGGAGGAATGAAAAATAAATTTCTTAAATCAAAGACAATTACTTTGAGATGAAATTAAAGAAGCATGGTGTTTTTTAGGGGGAGCTTGAGATGAAATTAAAGAAGCATGGCGTTTTTTAGGGGGAGCCTTTAGGAAACACATCTTTGATCCAGAGGGGAAAGAAGCATAAATGGGCAGAGAAGTGAGCTCTGGGACAGGTCTGACCATCTAGAACAGCCCCATGGAGAGTGGCGGAGCAAGAAAAATCGATCAGAGATTTGCTTCCGTAGGACAAAATGGTTGAGTCTTTTATTCTGGAGTCAATTGACTGTTGTCTGGGTGTATCTCGGCAGAAGGTACAGTACCTGAAAGGACAGACAGAGAAAGACTGTCTTCCAACAGCACTCCCAGTAGCAGAGCCTTCTTGAATGGGTACCTGGGCAGCACATCCCAGAGACTGCCTACCTCAGGTTCCTCAGCCTCTCTACACATCACAGATGGGGCCTGAGATGACCCTTAATCTTTAGCCTGAGACATGGATGATAAAGCAGGAAGTTGAATTAAAACATGGCACTTTTCACCTCTTCTACAGAATTGCCTTCCCCAACACAAGTGGCACTGAAGCCAAATTCTTTTCTCTCTGAATCAGAAGAAATTTGGTACTACAATGAGATCAGAGTGTAAATCTGCCAATCACATGTTCGGAGGGTTTGATGATGTCTTCTTCCACTCCATCACTCTCCTCCAAGGCTTTCTTCTCTCTTCTTAGTCATCAGCTTTGTTGCTAAAGCCTTGCAGACATGAAACAAGTTATAGGCAGCATTGCAGCATCAGTATGCCTAGCTGGGTCCACTCTTTCTAAACAGAAGCTTCCATGAAGTCTTAGTTACATAAGCTCAATAGCATCTTGGCTTTGGAAAAGACAAGCAGCTTCTCATTTCCCTCAGTTTAGGAAACTGAATGTCCAGAGAGTACTGTTTTATTTCTCAGAAAGGTCTGGTTTGAGTTTTTTTTTTNTTATACACATCTCAAAACCCCACTACCCCCACCCCTCCTGAGTTTCTCACCCCTTGCTCCCTCTTGGTCCTCTGTCTCTTGGTTTACCACCTATTCTCAGAGCTGGAAAGAAGCATGAAAGAACATCTTCCTTCCTCCGCTCCCTATCAGAGGAGGCACCATGACCTTCCTTTGCATCCTCTAAACCCACAACCCTTGTCGTGGGTTCTGACCCCAGAAGGTGTGGAGAGAAGGCTCACTAGGAAGTCAGTACTGGGGTCCTTTTGAGGTGTTGGACCCTCCTGGGTGGCAGCTGCTCCTTATCTATTATAGGGATAATTCCACTGCATCACTGGCCCCTCATTTTACACGTGAGGAAGCCGAGGCTGGAGAGGCTGCTCTGGTGGTCACCTAGCCAGAAGTGGCAGAGCAAGCACAGGGACCCAGCTCCCCTGATGCTGCCCTAACTGCACCCCCAACCCCAGCACCCAGACCAGACATCTTTCTGGGAACCAGAACACTCACAACTGGACCAAGAGAAGGACTGACAACTTCCTGGTCCTGAAAGAGCTGATGTTGCTGCTTTGGCTCTTTTGTGATCCCACCCTTTCCCAATTTCCTCTTCCCCCTTAGGTCCCAGGAGTCACCGAAAGCTACAGCCCCCACCACTGCCCCCTGAAGGCAAAGGTGAGTTGAGAGAGGAGGAGGATCAGGTCCCAGGAGCTGGTGAAGGAACCAGGCTGCCACGACCCCCTTCTCTCTTGATGTGTACCATCTCTTGCAGGCAGTGCTGCTCGGGGTGGGCAACAGGGCGGACCCGTGGTGGCGCTGGCCACACGCAGCAAGGCTCGAGGCACAGAGAGGCTGACTGGCCGGGCCCGCAGGTAACATGAGACAGGGAGCAAAATCGGGGGAGGTTCTGGGCTCCTGGATTTCCTGGCCTCTGGGAGGTCAGGCCGCCTGGCCCAGGTGCCTGCACCAGCCCCCAGGGCCTCTGCCTCTTGGCTGACTGCTGCCTGGTGGCAGGTTAATGAGATGCGGGGAGAGGCCATCGGCAAAAGCAGCTGCAGCAAGAGCCTGGTGCCCTGGGAGGCCGGCAGTAATTACAGCAGCTCCTTTCCCGGGGGAAGTCAGGCGCGCCTTTCCCAGGCAGCACAGGCTGGGACACGCCCATCGCCCCCACAGAACTCAAGGTGCTGCAGGCTTGGCCATAAACAGCAGCTGGGGACCCACTATAGTGGGCAGTGTTCAGAGGAAATGGCTGGGTTTGGGGTGGAAGGTCAGGCTGGAAGGGAAACATCCTGGAGCCTCGTTGTGGCTCTGACCTTCCTCTGAGACCCCTGGGCTCTTGTTTCCCCCTGGGGGACGTGGGCTGCCAGCTACGGAGCAGGTGGCGTGAGGGGGGGTGGGTTAGGAGTGGGGCCTGCCACATGCTGTGTTTCTGCAGGTGGGAAATGAAGGAAGACAGGGAGGAGCCGGAGAGCCAGGAGGTGGGTACTTGGACATAGGATGGGGTGGGCTAGGGACACGAGCCCTAAATTCACCAACCAGTAGAGCCAACCTCTTGTTTTCAGGGAAGCCAGAGCACCAGAAAGACTCTGAATGAGAAGGAACATGAGCAGACTCAGAGCAAGATGGAGCCCGGCGGACCCGCCAGTGCCCCGGGAACCACCCCCACCCCAGCATCAGCATCACCAGAGGGGCTGAGAGAGGAGTCGGGAGATTTGGCAGCCAGTCCAGCCAGTCCAGGCTCTCCACCAAACTCAGACTTGGTTCCCCTCGATCTCTCCCTAGGAGGCGCCAGTAGCTCTGGGTCTCAGGAGAGCGCCTGTGTGCTCAGTTCAAAGCCTGGGGCCCAGGAGAGCCCTGCATCCCGGCTGGAGGGCCAGGAGCAGCCCCTAGGGTCGACCGAGCCCCAGGATGTGCCAGAAGCCCAGACTTGTTCCGGGCCCCCCAAAGGGGCAGAGACCCTGGAGCCCAGAGAAGACAGGCCTGGCAAGGCTGGGGCCCAGCAGGGCCTGCCACCTCGGAGCAGGGCCCCTAGAGGAGGCAGTCAGAGGGCGAGGGGAGCAGGAGGTGTGAGGAGCAGGACAGGGGGTCCTGGTCCTGCAGGAAGGTGCTGAGCAAAGTTCACGGGAGCAGGGGGCCAGGCTGGGGAGAGGAGGGAGTCTGCGCCATGGGCGTGTGGTGGCCTGTGGCTGTGGCGGCCTGGCTGAGCAGTCTGGCAAACTCTCCAGGGCAGTGAGACCCTGAAGGCCAGGAGCCAAGCCCCTGCCCTCACAGGCACCCCCTGTGCACACGTGTGCTCTCACCTGCAGGTACAGCCCCTGGTGCATGCCCGCGCCACTCCTGGTCTGTGAGGCTGGTGAACTCTGTCCCAAGCCTACTGCTGCCCAAGCCACGGGCTCCCTGCCGTGACGAGAGGACAAGGCTTGGAAGCCCTCAGCAGCCGGCTCACCTAGCTCCTGTCACCCCCAGGGCCTGGCCACCCTCTCCAGCTGCTGGCTCCTGGCTCGTCAGGTACTGCCAGCTCGTCAACTGCTGCCAGCCTCAGCAGCTGGCATGGCTAGCCCAGGCCTGGGCCCTTTCCTACCCTTTCCCCTGCCTTGCACCCAGGTGACTCAGTCCCAGAACCACTGGATGAGCAACGGGGGAATCTCACAATCGCCTGGCTGCCTGCTCCCTTTCGGGAAGAGCAGGCTGAGGCCCAGAGGAAGGGAGGCCACAGCCGGCAGGGACGGAGCTGGGGACAGAAGAGCAGGGCTCAGGTCTCCTGCATCTAAGGAAGGGTCTCGAGAAAGCCTCTGAAGCCNAAAAAAAAAAAGATGGTATGCTTTGAGATATGTTTTCTCAAAGGCAGAATTAAAAATTTAAACAGTGAAACCCAATAAGAAAAGTCTACATTTTCCATCAATGGCCCATTAACAATCCAATGTGGCCAGTATGTGACAAAATGAGCTTCAGTTAAAGTTTCAGAGATTGTTGATAAACATTTCCAAAAGGGTTTTGGAATATTAGGAGCAGAAAAAAACAAAATGGACTTCAGGGTGGGTTTAACAATGATCAACAACTTCAAAATGTGACATCATGTAGTGGAAGGGATCATTTGCTTTTTTGTTTCTTTTTCCCTTTTGGTTGTGCTGCACAGCAGTCAGGATCTTAGTTCACCAACCAGAGATTGATCCCCTGCTCCATGCATTAGAAGTGCAGTGTCTTAACCACTGGACTGCCAGAAAGTCACTGGAAGAGTCATTTAATCATTTACTTCTCTGTAAATAAAAAGAACTAGTGTTTTTTTAAGTATGTTCAAGTTCTAAGAATCTGATTTTGTGGAGCATATATGGTGTTGGGGAAGAAAAAAGTGCAAGAGGAAGCAGGGTGGCTCTTGTTTTTTTCTTTATCATAGAAGCACTAAGGAAGCAAAGCATTCATGGGACTTGCCTGCTGGTGTACTGAGGTCTGCTATGAACTTCTTAAATGAATCAAGATACCTCCTCTTACTGGACTATTACAAGAAATATTAGAAATCCTGTATTAATATTTTTTGCTAAAATGATTCAAGCATACTTGATATAATTAGCTTTGCAAAAAACTTTTGATAAATCAGACCTTATCATCAGAAAGTTTAGGATGTAGAAAGACAATGATATCTTCACTTCTTACCATTGACATCCTCCACACAACAATGGTTTTGCATATTAAATATGCTTAAAGGTGATTTTCTCGTTCTTCCTTAATGTGAAAAGGATGTATGTCTCCTCTTACGCAGACATACATCTTTTCTGATAGAAAACTCTTCTGGCCTGTGTCAGGAAAGCCATCCTTGTGGGGCACTCTCAAGAGTAAATGTAAGTAACTATTCCACAGAGAGACTCTGGCACCATGGAGTGTCAGGGCACAGAGCAAATGAGCACTGCTTTGCCTGCCTTCACCACTGACCTTGCCAAGTTTGACATGCTTCATCTGAAAACAGGAATAATAATTCCCAACTGGTGTGGAAGCTGGCGCAGCACAGAGGGACAGGGTGAGACTGCAACTTTATGATTTATCAAGTCAATGTGATATTTCCCCAAGGAGTTCTAAGTGGGAGTTACTCCAATTTATTTTGATATAAATAAAGCAGTTGAGCCAAAAAAAAAAAAAAGAAAAGAAAAGAAAGAAAGAAAGAAAGAAAAAGAAACAAAGGTTCATGAAAGGCCAAAAAGGTACGAAGAAAGTAAAGTAACACAAAATAAGATTAAGTCTCACAGCTCTCCAAAGTGTCTAGTCTATAATTCCAACATATTGGGAAAGATGAGATGTCAAATTTGGGACAATGAGATATTTCCTTGCTGTTACATACACACAGGCATGAGGGTAAGGATAATTGTCATGTCTAACACACACATGGAGATGATAGCATATTCACAAGTTGTAAGAGTTCCATTACCATACTCATCAATTTCATTCTGCAAATAGAGACAATGAGTCCATTTAGGCTAGTTCCATTCCTACTAGTGTCCCAAGATCTGATAGAAGTTGACCTGGAGTTCACACCTAGATCTCTTGGTTTCACTTTTAGTAAAAGGTGCTACTTCTTAGATTTCTCTTGCCTCATCCTCATATTGACTTGAAAAGCTAACACATGCATGCTAAGTCACTCAGTTGTGTCCAACTCTTTGCAACCCTATGGACGGTAGCCCACCAAGGTCCTCTGTCCATGGGATTCTCCAGTATTATCTCAGAGGAGTAAGGAATAGCAAAACAGGAGAATTATGCAGCCAAGGGTTTTAAAGCTGAAACAATCCCAAGCTTACAGCATTCATCTCAGAAGCTCATGTTATGAAATTTCTCCCACTCTATTCAAAAAAGAAGGCCACCACTGAAATGGCATGGTTGCAACTGTCCCTAACTACCAGGGAAATAAAAGTCTCAGTTCAGTTCAGTTAAGTCTGTCAGTCATGTCCAACTCTTTGCAACCCCATGAATCACAGCACACCAGGCCTCCCTGTCCATCACCAACTCCTGGAGTTCACTCAGACTCATGTCCGTTGAGCCAGTGATGCCATCCAGCCATCTCATCCTCTGTCATCCCCTTTTCCTCCTGCCCCCAATCCCTCCCAGCATCAGAATCTTTTCCAATGAGTCAACTCTTCTCATGAGGTATCCAAAGTACTGGAGTTTCAGCTTCAGCATCATTCCCTCTAAAGAAATCCCAGGGCTGATCTCCTTCAGAATGGACTGGTTGGATCTCCTTGCAGTCCAAGGGACTCTCAAGAGTCCCTTCAAAAGCACACTTCAAAAGCATCAATTATTCGGCACTCAGCTTTCTTCACAGTCCAACTCTCGCATCCATATATGAGACTAAAGAGACTAAAACCTGCAAGAAACACAGCTGCCTCTTTTCACTTTCAACTTGCACAAAATTTGTCATATTTTCAAGCTGTATGATAATTTCATAACTACATGAAATTTACATGAAGGGTTTGACAAATTCCATCTTTATACACGCCTTTCAACCAGAAAGATTCATCAATATAGCCTGAAGATAAATTAAACTTTGGCATGGAATATAATTTATGAAAATTGCAAAGTACTTGAATTGATTATACCAAAAAAGACATTAAATCCTGATGACTAGCAAACTTATTCAGAGCAATAAAATGTTATGTTTAAATAGAATTAAGACATCAATATAAATTAAAAATATACATTTTAACAGTAAATCATNCACTTTCATCAAGAGGCTTTTTAGTTCCTCTTCACTTTCTGCCATAAGGGTGGTGTTATCTGCATATCTGAGGTTATTGATATTTCTCCCAGCAATCTTGATTCCAGCTTGTGCTTTTCCCAGCCCAGCATTTCTCATGATGTACTCTGCATGTAAGTTAAATAAGCAGGGTGACAATATACTCTTGACGTACCCAAGACAATAGTCTTGACGTACTCCTTTTCTTATTTGGAACCAGTCTGTTGTTCCATGTCCAGTTCTAACTGTTGCTTCCTAACCAGTCTGCAGTTATAATATTGATTCTGGGAATCCAGCATGCACTGACTTGGGTATCAGCACTTCAGCATTTCACATTCCAATGACAAGAGCATTGCTAAGAGTGCATCTATTCTATAAAATTCAATCTGGTACTTAGAAAGCTGTCATGGCCACAACAGCAATACCAGTGATGACCATGCTGAACGACAGTCTGTTTTGATTGAAAGATCCTTTGGTGGTTAAAGGTGTCTAGACAGACATATCCAAATGAATATTCAAGTACCATCACATTCAATCTATCCAGTTAACCAACTGATAACCAACAAGGACCTACTATATAGCACCAGAGGATTATACTCAATATTTTGTAATAACCTATATTCAGAAAAGAATCTGAAAAAGAATGCCTATATGGATATGTAGAATGGTGTCACTTTGCTATACAGTTGAAACTAACATGACATTGTAATTCAACTGTACTTCAATTTAAAAAATTAAGGAAAAGAAGCATATAGCAATCATAGTTTTTCTGCCTAGCAAGTATACAAATCCAGTGACAAAATTTCTGAATGGTAGAGAATGCAATTCATCATCATTTTGGCTGCTCTAGCTAAGTAGAGGTTCTTTTTTTTTTTTTTTTTAACCACTGAACCATACAAAATGGAAATATCGGGACTTCAATTTTTTTTTTTTTTTGCCACCCAACATTTCTAAGCAGACTGAACATTAAACAGCAAAATTCAAACCAACAGACTAAATGACCTCAAACGACATTTTTTCTTCTTCAAGTACATTAAGCCAAATTCAATAAAGCAGAGTAACATCTGAGATGGAACTTATTAGAAAGAAACATAACAGAAGCAGGTGCTCTTGCTATAGCTGACCTTGGCAGCAGCTCGAGCAAGGTGTCTCCTCCAGACCCATCGACAAGCTCTTATTCCCTGCATTTGTGATCAATTTAACAGAAATGTCTAGAGACTAAAACCTGCAAGAAACACAGCTGCCTCTTTTCACTTTCAACTTGCATAAAATTTGTCATATTTTCAAGCTGTATGATAATTTCATAACTACATGAAATTTACATGAAGGGTTTGACAAATTCCATCTTTATACACGCCTTTCAACCAGAAAGATTCATCAATATAGCCTGAAGATAAATTAAACTTTGGCATGGAATATAATTTATGAAAATTGCAAAGTACTTGAATTGATTATACCAAAAAAGACATTAAATCCTGATGACTAGCAAACTTATTCAGAGCAATAAAATGTTATGTTTAAATAGAATTAAGACATCAATATAAATTAAAAATATACATTTTAACAGTAAATCATATCACTTATGTAGGTTAATTAAGTGAATGCTTTTTCATCATCATTCATAAAAATGTTCTTAATCACTTATGTCTTAGCTTCTGCGGAATACGTAAAGCATGATAGATGAAGAAAGAAATATGATTACTGTTGGAAAGACAGATTACATATTCTGTTACTTCTTTTAGTTGGTGTGTTCTTAGTGACAACTTTCCTCAGAGTTAAAAGTTGCACAGACCCGGATTTCAAGAAAGCAATTAAGATACACCCATTGATAGCTGATGACATTTCATTACTAGCAGTAAAGCTATATAGTGTGAGCTGATAAAATAAATACATAAGGAAAGAAACTTAAATCTGGGTATACTAGCAAATTTTGGAACTTATTGGTACTACTGTTCTAAGTATCTGAACTTCAAGTTTCAGATAAGAGCAGTATCTTGCCTTTGATAATAATACAATATACCTAACATTTACAGCTCTGTTTTGTACTTTAAACCTATATATGCCCTGCTCAATCTAATTTCAAAGAATCCCTCATAAATTATAGCAATAATATGAACCTTTCATTTCCTATCTGGATTAATGTAGTGAAATTCTCTCTATTTCTGTCTCTCTGTCTCCCACAACACACACAACCACACACAGTGAGCACTTGAAAAAGATGTTTTACTGCATAAGTCATCTTTCAATTCCCACCATCCAACAAGGAACTGGATGTGTTTTCAATACTCACTTAATACTTATGGAAAGGATGAATGAAAGACTCAGTGAAAGATGTTTGAGCCCCCAGGCCCTATTGCCAGCAGTGGCAGTCAGGTCAGATGAGCAACTTATCGAAAGGCTGATTCTGAGTCTCAAAGAGGGAATGATCAGTGGAGAGATGTATGCTTGGGGATCAGGCTATTTTTCTGTGCAAATATCAGGCAGCCACCTAAGCCATGTGATTTCTGGGAGTATTAAAGAAGCTCTTAGCTCAAAAACCAGGAGTTTCCCTCCCCTGCCATATTGTTGATTCCCCAAATCCCTTGAAGATGTTATAACATATATCATTACATGGTTATCAAAAATCATCAGGAGTTAGGTGTCACTAAGAAAGGTGAATTGTAGCCCACTGATAAAGTCAACACCTAAAAAGGTTTAGATAGCTTACACTGCTTTGTCTGAGAGTATATTTTGATTACAAGAATGAAAAACAATAGGAGTCCCTAGACATCTAAAGATACAATATGAACAAGGACAAAAGATAAAAAAGAGTTTGAGACCCCCACAAACTTTGCTAAGTAATGGCAATCTTTCATTCTTGAAGCTAATGAATCTAGAAAGCAAGAATTTGTAAAATTACATCTGTAATTATAAATGCTTTATGAAATATTGTAATCATTTCTCAGGTCTAAAATAAACTAGTAATACTCATTGGGCCTAATTCCAATGTAGTCATGTAGGGTTTTTAGCACAAAGGGCACCTTAAGATGTCTCCTACCTACAAACAGCTGGCTGTTGAGCTGTAACCGGAAATGACCCTCTTCTGAGGTCTCTCTGGTCATCCTCGGGAGGTTGTCCACTTGGAGCGAGGTCTCCTTGAGGTTCCTCTCTGCTCGGACGTAATGCCATTGGTTGTCATTCAGAGAAGAAGGAGACTGGACTATGAGCTCAATGGGGCCATTCCCAACATCAATGGCAAAAGTGATCTCAGAAGGAGCTGAAACCAAAAATGGAAACAGGTAAAAAGATGAAGGGAGTTGTCAGTGCATTTAGGACACAAGCATATTCTGACTGAATGGTAAAACGATTGTAAATGCTAGGTAGGGAGGACTTCAGTTGAAATCCTTGCAGTATTGAAATTTCCATTGATAGTAATAACTACCAACTACTAAATCCTAAGTTCCATCTTTTTTCCTAATTGGTTCTCGTTGTGAAAATTCAGGAAATAGAATAGGGACCAGGGCAACTGATGCCAATCTGATAAAACACACCAGTGACAAGGTGCTAGATTTTCCGGATCTGTTCTAACTTCACTTGTGTCGTCATAGATTGCTATAGATCCTGGGATAGCTAAGAAGACACCCTCCTGCAGAGAGAAAAGCATACTCTGGAAAGTCCACTGCTTTGCTTATTCATTATGTGTATTATAGTAATGCATTTCATATATTTATAACATTATTACATGCATTACATAGTATTATTCTGTAATGTATTATTTTTTCAATACATATGATATAGGCATTCATGCTATCCCTGAATTTTTTCTCAAAATGAGGCTCAAAAATTTTAAGTGCCTTATCTGCATCACTGGAAATGGTAGTATCTAGGTCAAATATAACTCTCCCCCTCAATTCCCCACACAGGGATTTTGTTCATGACTCTTTTTACCCTTCTAAAATAATCTGCTTATTGTATAGGACAAGATGCAGCTGTTGGGTATAATGCTACCTATGATGATGATGATGATGATGATGATGATGATAGGAAGATAATAGTGGTGGTCACGATGGTGGCAGAGGTGGTGGTAATGATGGTGAGGATAGTGGTGGTGGTCATACTGGTGAGGATTGTGGTGGTGGTAGTGGTTTTGATGGTGGTGACAATGTTACTATCATCCATGAAAAACAAAAAGAAGTAGCAGCAGCACAGTACATACAGTNTGGTAATGATGGTGAGGATAGTGGTGGTGGTCATACTGGTGAGGATTGTGGTGGTGGTAGTGGTTTTGATGGTGGTGACAATGTTACTATCATCCATGAAAAACAAAAAGAAGTAGCAGCAGCACAGTACATACAGTGAACTCTGCTGTATGAGCAGAGTGCTGCATGAGCACTCTTCTAAGCACTGACCATAGCTGCTCCCATTTTAATCCTCAGAACAACTCTATGAAAAAAGTATCATTTTTAATTTCCACTTTATGGGTAAGAAAATGAAAGTAGAAATAATTTGCTCAAAGATTCCTCAGTAATTAGAATCTTCATCATTTTTCTCTAATACATCTTCTTGTATTTTTTGTTATTACGTAAGAAATCTACATCTGAAGGATGTGGAGAAGCAAATAATAAATTGAATTTGAGGGGAAGACAGTCCCCTTTCAGGAACAGAAACTTTCATATTCCAGACTTTCCTTTCTTCTCAGAACCTTTTGACGGTCCCAACTTTTTTACTCCCAAAATAGGATATGTGTATTTCTTTGACAAGATCATCAACTAACAGATCTGAATTTTCAGCAATACCAAAGGTCAAATATCACCCTGAATCCTACCCTCCTGAACCTTTAAATTTTAATAGAAAGCAAACCTTGATAAAGAATATTTCAATTTGAAGATTTCAAATAGCAGAGAATTTCACTTTGCCTGCTGGTGAAAGACCCCAAAGAGAGGCAATAAGAAAAAAGGTTTAAAAATGAGATTTGAGGGTTTCCCTAGTGGTCTTGTGGTTAATAACCTGCCTGCCAATGCAGGGGACAGGAGTTTGATTAATTCTTTGGGAAGATCCCACATGCCATGGGACAACTAAACCTGTGCAACACAACTACTGAGCCAGTGCTCTAGAGCCTGTAAGCCACAGCTACTGAAGCCCATGCTCCACCACAAGAGAGGCTACCCCAATAGGAAGTCCACTCCACACAACGAAGACCCAGCAAGCCAAATTATAAACAAATGAATAAATATTTTTTAATGGAATTTGACAAATAGACTCTGGAGCCATCATAACCTAAGGCAAATTTTCAAGCTCATTACCTCTTAGTCTTATCCTTTGTGAAATGTGAACATTATTACTTAGTCTTCTCCTTTGTAAAATGAGAATAAAACATTAACTAGTTATCAAGTTGTTTATAAATTCATCCTGACAAAGTTGCTAGAACTGTGCTTGACATGTAGGATGAACTCAACAATAATAGTTATTGCTATCAACATGATTCATCAACCTAGATCAATTGTATTTGCCTCATAAACCCATGCATTAAAGGAAACAGAATTGGGAGCAAATCTGATTCAACAATGAAAAGATTAAATAAGAACAAAGTTGTCCCATTGAGCCATTTCCTGTTTCTTATCAGGCCACCAGTGCCACCTTGAAGCTCTGCTCATCCAGAGACAAAATAAACAACTACTGAGAGGGTGAAGATAAATGAATTTCTCTTTAAAAACACAGGTAAGGACTGGTGAGACTGATGGGGAAGGATGCTAAAGATTTTTCTAAAAGCCTTTCTGCAAAGCTGATCTTGTGGATATTAAGTTCCACACAAACAGCACATCTCTGTGGAGAGCTGGCTGCACAGCTCTGTCGGCTCTCCACACCCTGCCATCCTTAACCCCATGTTATGTTTCCAGACTGTGCTTATCTCTACTTCAACATTTATCCCTCTGTTGTATAATGATCTGTTTATGGTCTGTCTCCCAGCTAGTCTGCAAACTCTGGATGAATACCTCATTTATTGGAAAACCAGAACCTAGGACTGGGCCTTGTATACAGGAAGCTCTCATCAATCTAAAATTTCATTCATTAAAATATTACATTGCACATACTACATCCAACTTTGCAATTTTCTTATTTTCTTTATTTTACATCAAGATATTCAGTCCTTAAAAAAATCTAAAATTATTATTATTTAACTTTATTCAAGTCACTACTAAAGATCAACTATGTTCAACTCATTCCGAGAACTAGGGAAGAATCAGTAAAATGTAATAATAATAGTCAACATTTAGAGTGCTTACCATGATCCCGGTACTCTGCTAAGCATTTTTCATTAACCAACTCATTATAGTCCTACGAGAAAGGAGAGAACTGAACCACAGATGGCTGATAAATTACTCCAACCCAGAGTCAGCAGAGTTGGTATTTAAATCCCAGTGATGTGTCTCTGGGATTTGATTTAGGTCATACCTGAATGGTCTAGCGGTTTTCCCTACTTTCTTCAATTTGAGTCTGAATNGAACTCTGCATTCAGATGCTTATATCTTTTCTTTTCTCCTTTGCTTTTCACCTCTCTTCTTTTCACAGCTATTTGTAAGGCCTCCCCAAACAGCCATTTTGCTTTTTTGCACTTCTTTTCCATGGGGATGGTCTTGATCCCTGTCTCCCATACAATGTCATGAACCTCATTCCATAGTTCATCAGGCACTCTATCTATCAGATCTAGTCCCTTAAATCTATTTCTCACTTCCACTGTATAATCATAAGGGATTTGATTTAGGTCATATCTGAATGGTCTAGCGGTTTTCCCTACTTTCTTCAATTTGAGTCTGAATTTGGTAATAAGGAGTTCATGATCTGAGCCACAGTCAGCTCCTGGTCTTGTTTTCATTGACAGTATAGAGCTTCTCCATCTTTGGCTGCATAGAATATAATCAATCTGATTTCAGTGTTAACCATCTGGTGATGTCCATGTATAGAGTCTTCTCTTGTGTTGTTAGAAAACTTATGGTTGTTATAAAAATTTAATGAGGATATATATATATTTATATATATATGCATACATATATTAATATATATACATACAGATATCAGAAAATAAATGGTGGCCAATAAATGCTAACTGAAACAAGGGAATTAAAAAGAAGTATTAGGTAGCAACATACACCAACAAATTAGACAATCTGGAAGAAATGAAAAATTCCTTGAAACACATTAATTATCTATACTGACTTAAGGAGAAATGGATAATATAAACAAACCTGTAACAAATAAAGAGATTAAATCAGCAATCAAAAACCTCCTAAAACAGAAAATTCTTGGACCAGTTAGATGACCTCACCAATCTACTGAACATTTAAGAAAAGTTAACGTTAATCCTTACAAAATCTTCAAAAAATTGAAGAAGAGGAAACACATCCTAACTATGAGGCAATGAGGCCAATACAACCTTGATAACAAAGCCAGACAAAGACATCACAAAACACAAAAAATATAGATTAATATCTTGTATGAATATTAAAATCCTCAAAAAAATTAGCATATTAAATACAAAAGTATATCAAGAGGATTATTCACCATGACAAACTAGGATTTATCCCAGGAATGCAAGGGTGGTTCAACATGAAAAAAATCAATGCAATACATAACATTAGTAGAACAATGGTGAAAAAAATCCACATGATCATCTCAACTGAGGCAGAAAAGGCATTTGCCAAAATCCAACATTTCATGATAAAAATTCTCAGAAAACTAGGAATAGAGGGAAAGTTTATCAGCATGATAAAGGGTATTTCTGAAAAAGCCACAGCTAACATCACAGTGGAAAAAACTGAAAAGCTTTTTGACTAAGATTGGGGACAATTATACTCACTTTCACTGCTGCTATACAACAGTGTGCTAGCAATTCTAGCTAGTACTTTTAGACAAAAAAAGAAAAAAACAAAATGCATCCAAATTGATATTAATAGGTAAAACTATGTCTATTTGCATATGTAGTGGCCCTATATGTAGAAAATCCCAAATAATTCATGACTAGGGCTAATAAATAAATTCAGCAGCAGTTTCAGGGTATAAGATTAATACACAAAAATCAACTGTGTTTCTATATTCCTGCAAGGAACAATCCAAAAGAAAATTAAGAAGCAATTCTATTTACAATAGTATCTAAAAGAATCAAACACTTAGCAATAAATTTAACAAATGAGGCAAAGATTTGTACACTGGGAAACTATAAAACATTTCTGAAATAAATTTTTAAGGCTCTAAATAAACAGAAAGGCATTCAAGTTCATAGACAGGAAGATTTAACATTGTTAAGATCAACAAAGCAATCTACAGATTTAGTGAAATTTCTACCCAAATTCAACAATCCAGAAATGGAAAAGTCAGTCCTCAAATTTATTTGGAACTGCATGGAGCCCCAATAGCTAAAACAAATCTTAAGAAAGAAAAGTAGAGTTGGAAGGCTCATGCTTTCTGACTTCAAAATTTACTTCAAAGCTAGAGTAATTAAAACACTATAATACTTGCATAAAAACAAGTATATAGACTCATGAAGCAGAATAGACAGCCCAGACATAAACCTTTACATATACAGTTTATTGACTTTTTTAAAAATCAGGGCACCAAGACCATTTACTGGGGAAAAGACATATTTTCAACAAATCGTGCTAGAAAAACTGATATCCACATGCAAAAAAGTGAAGTTGGATCCTTAACTTACACCATATACAAAAATTAATGGAATGGATCAAAGACCTAAACTTAAGTACCAAAACTATAAAACTCTTAGAGGAAAACACAGGAGTAAATCTTCGGATTTGGCAGTGATTTCATGGATATGACAGCAATAGCACAGACAACAAAAGAAAAATAGAAAAATCAGACTTCATCAGAATTAAACTTTTGTGTATCAAAGGATACTATCAAGTAAATGAAAAGACAACCCACAAAATGAGAAAAAAAAACTTGCAAATCATAAGTTTGACAAAGGATTAATATCTAGAATATATAAGAACTCCCAAAACTCAGTAAGGGTAAACAAACAACTAAATTTAAAACTAGGCAAAGTACTTAAACAGATATATTTCCAAGAAGCTATATGAATTTCCGGTAAGCACATGTAAGATGCTCAAAATCACTAATCATTAGGGAAATGAAAACCAAAAGCACAATGAGATACCACTTCACATCTATTAGGATGTCTATGATTTTTTTCAAAAATAGGAAAGTAACAAATATTGGGGAGGATATAAAGAAACTGGAACACTGTTGCATTGCTGGTTGGAAATGTAAAAGGTACAACCCCTATGGAAAACACTTTGATGGTATCTCAAAAGATTAAGCATAGAACTACCCATATGATTCAACAATCCCGTTCCTACGTATATATCCGAAAGAACTGAAAACAGGGACACAAACAGGTATTCACATATCAATGCTCACAGAAGCGTTATTAACAATAGCTAGAATGTAGGGAAAGAATGGACTTTTGATATATGCTACAATATGGAGGGAACTTGAAAACATTATGCTTAGTAAATAAGCCAGATACAGAGGGACTAATATTGTGATTCTATTCATATAAATATCTAGAATAGGCAAATTCACATATAGAAATAGCAGAACAGAAGTTTCTAGAGATTTGGGGTAAGGGGATAAGGAGAGTTACTGTTTACAGCCATATATTTCTGTTGTTGACGATTAAAAATTTTGGAGTACAGATCATGATTATGGTTACTAAAAACTGCAGATATATTAATACTATTGAGTTGTACATTGAAAAATGGTTAATATAAAAATATTATTTTATGTATATTTTCCACAATTTTTTTTTCTTAAAGAAGCATAGGTATATTAGAGTAAAATTGCTTTTGGTCATCAGACAGAAAGGTAGTATATCCCAGTCAAATGCTTAGTTCTTGAACCACATTTCTAGTGGATAAGAATGCAGTTTAATGTAGTTAAATTTACTCAGGTTTCATGGTCAGACTTTATCCCCAAACATAGTCCTTTAGAATTTTTTCAAAGAGCTTTCATACACTTTAAGAAACTTAATCTTCACACCCACACTGAGCAGCGGACAAATCATGACATATTTTTTTAGATGATAAAGAAGTGAGGCTCAGCAAGGCTAAGTGACATGTTCAAGAAAGAACTAAATAAATATAATCCATGTGGAACATTTAACACACTGTTTGGCACAAAGTAATTATTCAATAAACTTTAACTGTTATCATAATATTTAATATAACTAATAAGTAAGTAAGGAGTCATGAGCAGGCAGACATCCTGTTCCTAGGATCTCCTGGGAAACATTAAGGGTGCTGCTCTAGCAGCAATCATTTTTAAAAATCCCAGCTACATGAAGTCCATGGTCGGCTAAACCATCCCTGGCACACAAGGAGTCTATCCAGTATCTTTATTTTACAGTCAATTCCATCGATCTGACATACACATTGGCAGCTACAAAAGCTTTTTGTTGTTGTTGTTCGTTTTCACAAACACAGGTGCTTTGTGTTTGACAAAACTGTATTTATCTTACCCTGGACTGCTGTATCTCTCAGTCTTTGCTTTATCATGATGTGATAAAGCAAAGCAACCAATCTTCTGTGGTGTATGTTCTAGGCCCTGATAAGTTACTTTCTAGAAAGACGTCTCTAATTAGAGAAGCAGTTTTAAAAGGGGGGAAGTTAACTAAGGATTAAAACTCAATAAGAAAAATTCTTCACAAGTTATTCTGATAGATGTTCCCCTGAAACTGGTACAATCTCTGTAGTCAACCTGACTCCTCAGCAACCTACCAAGGTGGGAGAGCTTGGCTGATGTTCACATGGGGACCCTGAAATGCCCAGAAAAATGGGTCAAATTATCAGAAGGGGAGAAAGCTGATAGCTCTAAATATATTTGTTTAGAATGTACTATATGGATTCAGAAACAGTCAGCTTTAACAGTGAACATAACCCCAAGGTGGTTTTTGCCTTCTGGAAATGAAGATGATTATTCAATCAGTCGGAGGCAAAAACAATACAGAATTTGAATCTAGAGAAAGTAGTATAGATGATCTTATTTGTAAAGCAAAAGCAGAGACACAGATGTAGAGAACAAATACAGGGGTATCAAGAGGGCAGCGGGAGTGGGAGCAATTGGGAGACTGAGATTGACTCATATACACTATTGATATTATATATAAAATAGATAACTATTGAGAACATATTGTATAGCATAGGGAACTCTACTTAATGCACTTTGGTGACCTGAATGGGAAGGAAATCCAAAAGGGAGAGGATATATGTACATTTATGG
The DNA here is from genome assembly GCA_006410875.1 of Neotragus pygmaeus. Lineage (NCBI taxonomy): Eukaryota > Metazoa > Chordata > Mammalia > Artiodactyla > Bovidae > Neotragus > Neotragus pygmaeus. The sequence continues at coordinate 583,542 of SJYV01041687.1, forward strand.
GTGATTCATTTTGCTGTATAGTAGAAATTAAGACAACATTGAAAAGAATCATACTCCAGTAAAAATTAATTTTAAAAAAACAGTATGGAATTGATGCATTTGAACTGTGGTGTTGGAGAAGACTCCTGAGAGTCCCTTGGACTGCAAGGAGATCCAACCAGTCCATTCTGAAGGAGATCAGCCCTGGGATTTTTTTGGAAGGAATGATGCTGAAGCTGAAATTCCAGTACTTTGGCCACCTCATGCGAAGAGTTGACTCATTGGAAAAGACTTTGATGCTGGGAGGGATTGGGGGCAGGAGGAGAAGGGGACGACCGAGGATGAGATGGCTGGATGGCATCACGGACTCGATGGACGTGAATCTGAGTGAACTCCAGGAGTTGGTGATGGACAGGGAGGCCTGGCATGCTGCGATTCGTGGGGTTGCAAAGACTCGGACACGACTGAGCGACTGAACCGAACTGAACTGAACTGATGGAATTGTTTCAGTTTACGGGAAGATGAAAAAAGAGCAAAAAGACAGACAATGTAGCACTTATTCTTCTTGCTGCTTAGGGATCAAACTGTACAGGTAACCGCCACTTCAAGGCTTTTACGTGTGATGCTACTCCTCTACTTGTCTTGCTGTCACACAAGTGAAATTAATATAGTTCAGTTTGGGGCAAAAATGTTTTCCTTGTCCAGGGTCCAGTCAAATAGCATTCTCCTCTCCCAATTCATGCGAGTGACAAGAACACTGGATATACCAAGTCTCCTAAGTATGGTCTCTATCAGTAGCATCTGAACATATAGATTTAATTCTTTCAAAGTATAATTTTTATAAACAGTAAAACTTGCATTAGCCAAAGTATTTAATAATTTAGCATATGCGCATTGCGCTCATGCTCAGTCATGTCCGACTCTTTGCAACCCTATGGACTGTAGCCTTCCAGGCTCCTCTGCCCATAGGATTCTCCAGGCAAGAACACTGGAGTGGGTTGCCATCCCCCAGAGGATCTTCCTGACCCAGGGATTGAACCCACATCTCCTGCACTGCAGGCAGATTCTTTACTCTCTGAGCCACCTGGGAAGCTACCTGGGAATTTAGAGTTCTGGTTAATTCAACTCTCTGACATAACTTAGGGGTCACCATTAATACCTTTTTTACCAGTCTTGCCTGTGATGAAAAAATCATCCTACATGTCCAAATCCATGGTCCTGCCCTAACTAGCAGGTTTTAGCCAACATAATCAAATCCAGCTTTGCTACCCCAAGGCACCGCTTTATGTTGCACAGATGCTGCACAGTATTGCCCCAGTCTCTAGATTCTTACTTATCTACTGCAATCTCATTGATACTGCATGAGAAGATTCTTTATAAAATGGTCCAAATTCATTGACTATATAAAAGTAGCTTCCCCATAAAAAACAATATTATTGTCTTAACAAAATTACATAATATACTAATTATGTTGATGTCTATGTCTAGCAGAAAATAATGCCCATAACCTGATTTTGAAATGTGGAAAATTTTAAATTTAAAAACATGAAAATTAGAGTTTCCATGTATAGTTCATCTAAAAGGTTTCTAAGACTGGTGTAGGGATGACAACCCAGATTCAGAATGAACAAGTAAACTTAGTGTACACCAACACTCCGAAGGAAGTAAAAATGAAGAGAGTTCAAAACTATTTATAGAGATCAGAGAAGAACTGAACCACTGCACTGACAGAAAGATATTCTCTGGCAAAATATAATCCTGTCCTTAATATAGGCACTAATTTCACAGAATATAACGTGCTCTAAAAATTCTGCCCTAGCAAAATCAACTTTTAACAATTTGAATAACACAATTTTCTTTTACTCAGGTATCCTTTTACTCAGGTTTGTATCTGAGGAATTTTTAAGTCAGTCCTTAAATTAGCCAATCCCTCAAAATCTCTATTTTTTTGAATTATTTGGGTTTTGACACAGACATCTTATCTTTCTTCACTGGAAAGGGGTTCTCTATCAAATGCATAAGAGTAACTGATGGCAAAATATAGATGTTAAAACCCACTAGGTTTGGTCTTATGCTATTCAGTAAGTTTCCTCACAGAGAATTTTGTAAAGTGACTTATATTTTAATGTTGTTTTAAGCATATTAAAATAGCTTTATAAATCCATACACACAGAAAAAAATCTGCTGCACTCAGATTTGTTGCACTCAGATTTTTGCACTCAGATTGGGAGGTTAATATAATCAGGTTAATACGTTAAAAAGAACTTGACACAGAAATTATTAATGAGTAGAACAAGGTCACTACTTCTGAGGTGAGGTCACTTACAAAGAATGCACAAATGAAATTAAGGTTGACTTTTATTTACTTGACTATCTTCTTACATTGGATTCCTTTGGCAACATATCTTTAAACATTTAAAGCCCTGTTTACAAGGATGCTCTGAAAGAAGCTTCAAACCATTATACCCCTAATTGAATTCCCCAGGAGTCCAGTAAACCCAGAGGAATAAAGAAAATCATAACATTTGCTAAATCATCTCAAAACATATTTCACTGCAAGGTTATGTGACCTCGTCTTTGAGGTTCAAAGATGAATGAGAAAATACTACTGAATGCTTCATTATTTAGACTGAAATCAAAAAAGAATTTTAGTGGCAAGCTAATTAAATCAGTTCAGTTTTAACTTTTCTTCCAAGAGAAATCAGACAACAAACAATAACAGCATTTTCTACTGTATGTGACCACTTTCCTAGAGTATAAAAGCTCTCAGGAAGAGAAAAGTATCTTTAACCAAAGACAATTATTCACAGTAAAGATATGAGAGAGAGCTGACAAAATTTGCAGTCCCGAGGGAAAGTAGCATATTATCTGTGAATACAGAACAAATTCAAGTGGAAGAGAAAGTAAAGTTTCAAGCAATCAATTAGTTATTAACATGCCCCCTTCACAATTCTAATTTTACTTTAAAATACCTTTTATGATCTTTTTATTCATAGTTCCTTCATATGCTTCTGTGTTTGTTTTGACTACTAAGCAAAAACATACGGATCTTAGCATTCACGAAAGAATGTAAAATCCCTGTCTACTTACCTGGTTTGTATGTTATTCCAGGGGGGAAAAGGAATCCCTGTTGGGCAGCAGCAGCTGCTGCCAGGGTCCGCTGGTCATGTGGAAAAATTGGGATCATGAGCGGAGGCATGTGACCCTGAACCTGCTAAACAGAAGAGAGCCTATGATCAGACACAGAGCAAATGCACGCCAAGAAGTATTTGTTTTTCACTCCTGGTGGTGTGCTGGTACCCGAACAGCCACCTATTTCTAACCTCATTCCAAATCTGGTCCCAGAGAAAATTCACGCTAACTTCACCAAATCCCAGATCCCTTTCAGATTCCACTGGTATACCAACGATCTAACCTCCTTGTGAATTTGCCTCATCCCTGCTTCCACTAAATTATAGTGAATGGTTTTCTTTCATCTTGATTTTTTTCTTTTCTTTTTTTTTTTAAAAACAAAAAGCCAGAAGAAATGTTTTATTCCCTCACCGTACAGTGTTGAAAGGTTTTGCCCTTTCATCAGCTTTGCATTCTGTGTTTTATTTTGAAAACTGTTACTAGTATCCTTGGTCAGAAAGTAATGTCTAATTGTTATATATTCCAAAAGCTGTAGCTCCCCAGTTTAGGTATCTTAATTCAAAGCCTTGCTGCCTTATGTCAAACATATAGCCCTCAGATTTAAGGCTACTACCTCTTGGCTCCCAATTAAACTAATATTCTTTGCCATACACACCTCGATGTAACATATAAATTGCTTGTCTGGCTAAGCAATTTTACAGCTTTATGCACTACCATGTAGCTGAGTAATTATGGAGTTGTATTCAGAGAGCATTTCATAATAAATCCTACTATATCAAATTTCATTTGACCTCAATAAATGTATCAAAGAGCACAAAAATGCAAAACAAAATCTTCACTCTATATCAGTATTTGTATTCCATATAAAGAAAATAAGAACTATGACAGAATCATGTCTGTGAAAATTACATTTTAATTTCCCAGCTCCCTCCTTTATGCATGCTGTCCTGATTCCAGAATAGCATCACAGGAAGGTTTTGTACTGGCTTTCAAGGCATGATTTTATAAATTAAACTATAGGACTTTTGTTATTTAAAGATCAAAACTAAGATGTACTAACAGCAATGATCTTTAAGTTCAAACAGGATCTTTACTCTCCTTACTAGTATAAAAAAGCTGCATTATATCCTGTTTAAGATACAAACCTTTACTAGTAGTCTACCAACCCCAAACCCTTCCCCCATTTAAATTCCTAAATATTCTCTTTAGGCAAAATTCCATATACTGGCTGATGACCCTGTTTAAATAGCACCAACTTGCCTTATCCTGTCCCTGTTCCCTTCACAGCCAGGGACAGATTGCAAAAATGCTCCTGTGCAGGTCTAAGAGGTTTCATTTACCAACAGTTTCTCTCTAGGGAAAGCCCTAAGATGTGGGTTAATAAAGGGCAAGCAAAAAATAAACACTTTACAGTATTTCTCTGAATTCATTTCTCAGGAAAATCAACTTATAATAAAAAGGTCTTTGTGCAATTACTACCTTGCCAGTGGGGCGTGAAAGAAACTAGCTTTGGGCAGCTTTTTCTTCCATTTTAGCTGAGGTAAGCCCAAGTTTTGAACGTTTGAGTACAAACTTAGCCTGCTTAAACTGGAGCTGATCCCCTGGTGCCTAGGTCTTGCCTTTAGCCCTGAGGAAAAGCACTAGGTTTGCTGTTCAATTCCAGCTTGCAGACTTGAGATGTCAAAGATGACAGCACTGTTCTATATCAGAAAATAAGACATGATATCTTTGTGGGTGACTATTGTTTAGTATAAGAGTAAATCAAAGGAAATCACTTCATTTAGTTTTAGAAATGCTAAGACCATATACCCAGAACACAGCACAGATGCTTCACATTCTAAAGGAAGGAAACAAAAAGTGGGGAGTCTAGGTATCAAATAAATTTTTTCTTTCCTTCTTTCAATGAATATTTATTAAATCATTATTATGTGTTATGGAGCTTGAGAACAAGCTGAAAAAAATGAGGGCTATTTTGATTGGGAGAGAGAAGATATACACTTATGCTGAAATATTTAAAAGAATTATGTATGGAAGAAGAACTTGATTAAGTCTGAGTGATTACAAAGAAAAGAACTAGGCTCAAAAGAAGGATTTTAGGGAAGTTTAATGCAAAGAAGAATTTTCCAATAATGAGTTATTCAATAATCATTGTGATTAAAGAGGTTCTTTGTGCCATTTTCCTATGCGTGTGTGTGCTCAGATGATTCAATGGACTGTAGCCCACCAGGATTCTCTGTCCATGGGATTCTCCAGGCAAGAATACTGGAATGGGTTGCTGTGCTCTCCTCCAGGGAAGTGGTCAAGTAACAGCTGTATACTCATATGTCACAGATACTTTAAAGGGTAGACATAACTTAAACTCTAATTAGATAATGACCTATGGTGCATTTTCAACTTTATAATTCTACGTTTGTTTAAAAGTCAACATTGGGAAGATAATGTCATATAGTCATTCCTCCATTCATTCAACACAGTTATTCAGAATCTACTATGTCTACGAAGGCTTTATTGTCAAATGAATCTGAAGCTTAAATCGATAGTGTCATTTCCTTGGCAATGTGATCTTGAACAGTTACTCAGCCTTCCTGAGTCTATTTGCTCATGTAAACACCAAAGCTAATGTGTACTAACTTAGCTGGTAGTTAGCAGTGTGGTCGTTGTGAAGATTAAATAAATAAGAAAAGTAATGCTTGTGGCATGGGGACTAGCATTTAATAAGCACTCAGTAAATATTAGATTCTTAGTTTTTCTTATCCAGTTTGCTATTGGGTACTAGAAATTTATCAAACTACTAAAGAACTAATACAAGAAACAGTGGATCTGAACCCATAACTCTACTTCAAATAAGAAAACATGAGTCAAATAAATAATTCAGTTTGGCAGGCAGAGGCTTGTTTGTTTTTAGCAGACCCATGTCTCACAGAGCATTATCTTATCCTAAATATCCAGAACATGAAGGGGAAAAAAAAAAAAAGGTGGGATTAAAAGGCTCATTTGAAGATGTAATTTGGGATCCTTAGTGTTATTCATTAAACAGCATCTGAAAACATAATTTTATTTTTACATTGGAGCCCAAGCTCTTCAAATCTTAAGCATAAGGGCATCAATGGCAATCAAGAATCAGACTTTAATTATTAAATCTTGGTGTCTGAAGATATTTCCTTTGTAGCTAGCTATGTAACTGAGAGACTAAAGCTAACTAATTAAGGTCATTTTTAACATTAAAGAGTTATAGGTGTTTCATACTAACATAAGCTGTAAGAACTTAGGGAAGTTCTTTTCTGTCCATCATCCTCTACATAACAGGATATTTTAGAAAGTTTCAGTGCTGTGAGATAAGAGGCAGTTTCAATAAACTTAGAAATAAAATAAATAAGGAGGGGGACAGAAGGTATTGTGAAAACAATGATAATGATGGAACCACGGAGTTGAAGTGAAGCTTAGAGTTTATCTAACCTAGTAGTTCTCAAAGTGTGGTACCCAACCAGCAGCATCGGCAATACTTGAGAGCTTTAAAAAAAGCAAATTATCAGACTCCAGCCCAGACCTATGAAACAGAAACTCTGGGAGTTGGGGCCAACAGTCTAGAATGTAGACTAAAATTTAATCCAGAGAGGAGATTCTCAAACTTTTGTGGACTTTGGAATCGTCTGGAAGGCTTGTTCAAACAAAAATTATTAACCCCATTCTCAGAAATCAGTAGATCTGAGGTGGGAACCTGAGTATACTGTTCTAACAAGTTCCTAGGTCAAGCTAGTTAGTACTCTTGGTTCAAGGACCATTCTTTGAGAGTCACTAATCCAATTCAATGGAGAAGGCAATGGCATCCCACTCCAGTACTCTTGCCTGGAAAATCCATGGATGGAGGAGCCTGGTAGGCTACAGTCCATGGGGTTGCTGAATCGGACATGACTGAGTGACTTCACTTTCACTTTTCTCTTTCATGTGTTGGAGAAGGAAATGGCAACCCACTCCAGTGTTCTTGCCTGGAGAATCCCAGGGATGGCAGAGCCTGGTGGGCTGCCGTCTATGGGGTTGCACAGAGTCAGACACGACTCAAGTGACTTAGCAGTAGCAGTAGCAATCCAATTGAAATCTCACAGCTTACACCTAGGGAACCAGGTGGCTTGAGAAGGTAAAACTGAGGTCACACTGCCTGCAACAGACCTGGATCTAGAATCCAGAACTTCTGCACCCTGTTCAGTGCTTTTTCCATTACATTGCATGGACTTCAGTAAAAGAAAAGTGAGAAATCATACATGTACATTCTCTGCATAGAGAAAACCTGAAGAGTTGCAACTGAAAATAATTTTATATTTCAGAGATGTTTCTCTGAAATATAGATACTATGGAGTATGGATACTATGTTGTTCAGTTTTAGTCTGTTTCTTCTCTCTTATTTTGTACCTACACATTGATCTCAAATTTGTCATCAATTCCAATTAATTCGTTAGCAATAATCATTTAGATCCAATTGATAAAAGTTGACCTTATTTTAAGTAAAATAATGATGTGCAAATTCAAAATGCCTTCATTAAATATGAGCCAAAATATCCAGTAGCCAGTTAGAACACAGGCTGAGAAATGATGAAAAGCTCCTCTTATATCTCTAATTACAGAAATCATCATCATCACAACAACTAATATTTTCTAGTTTTTCCTATATGTCAAGCATATGGGAAAGTGATTTAAATGCTCCATATCATTTGATTCTCAAAATTTTATCAGGTACCTACTGTTACTGTCCTCATTTATTTAAGGAGAAAGACAAAACAATAAGAAATTAGGTAACATGGTCACTTAAAAAGTGATGGAGCCAAGATTCAAGGCCAGGTATGTCAGGCTCAAAGCCTATACTTTTAAGTACTATATTAAGCATAAAGTCATCTTTTGCTAAATATAATTGTGAATTTACATGCAGTTATAATAAATAATACAAAAGATCCCACGTATACTTTACTCAGTTTTTCCCAATGATGAAACTTGAAAAATTATAGAACAATATCTCAACGAGGACACTGACATTGACACAATCCAACAGCCTTACTCAGATTTTGCCAATGGGAACCATTTAAAAAAAATTATGTGTCATAAAAGCTAGCACAGGTAATTAAATGAATACTTCCAACTCCCACCTTTCATACAAAGTTCACCAGTATGACCTAGTGCAAATAAAGTGAGTGGAAGTCATGAATTAAGGCAATAATTTCCTCTTTCAGAACTTTCCATGTGTTTTACTTACTAGAAGATTATTGGTTGGAGGTGGGACAAAAATGGAAAGCAAGAACAAGCTGGGTGGGGGAGGTAAAGAAAGAGGATTTGGTGGCCATACAAGCATCACATAAGCATCTAAAACATTTTTCTTGTATGGAAGTTGTGAATTAAGTTTACTGCACTGCGTATCAGTGCCCAAGGAAGATAAAGAATTTTGATAAAAGAGAAAAGTCCCATCCTGCTCTGAAGAATGTAAGCCTGCCTTTCCTTTATCTTCCGACCATCTTATTTTCCCATTTGGTAACACGCCAGGAAAGGCAGTCACACTGTAAACAGCAAGTTCCAAAAATATTTTACTAAAGAATAAGAAATAATAGAATTCCATCAAAGAGTCTCCACATGTCTTTTTCAAGAAGTTATCAAAATTTCAAACAGCATCTTTTTTTCTTGAAAGTGTAGTTTTCCCTTAACCCAGATCCAGACTCTTTAATTATCCCATGTGTTGTGCTCTGCTTAGTTTCTCAGTCAAGGCCAACTCTTTGTGACCCCAAGAACCTGTAGCCAATCAGGCTTCTCTGTCCATGGGATTTGTCAGGCAAGAATAGTGGAGTGGTTGCTGTTTCGTTCTTCAGGGGATCTTCCTGACCCAGGGATCGAACTTGGGTTTCCTGTGTATCCTGCACGGCAGGTGGATTCTTTACCTGCTGAGCCATAATTATCCCATGTGTGTATGTTACTTGCTCTTTCATGTCCGATGCTTTGAGACACAATGGGCTGTAGCCTGCCAGGCTCCTTTGTCAGTGGAATTCTCCAGGCAAGAATACTGGAGTGGATTGCCATTGCTTTCCCCAGGGAACCTTCCAGACTCAGGGATTGAACTCAGGTCTCCTGCATTGTAGGCAGATTCTTTACCATCCGAGCTACTAGGGAAGACCCCCAATTATCCCATCAGTTCATTTCATTTCAGTCACTCAGTCATGTCCGACTCTTTGTGACCCCATGAATAGAATCGCAGCACACCAGGCCTCCCTGTCCATCACCAATTCCCGGAGTTCAAACTCAGGTCCATTGAGTCGGTAAAGCCATTCAGCCATCTCATCCTCTGTCATCCCCTTTTCCTCCTGCCCCTAATCCCTCCCAGCATCAGAATTTTTTCCAATGAGTCAACTCTTCATATGAGGTGGCCAAAGTACTGGAGTTTCAGCTTTAGCATCATTCCTTCCAAAGAACACCCAGGACTGATCTCCTTTATAATGGACTGGTTGGATCTCCTTGCAGCCCAAGGGACTCTCAAGAGTCTTCTCCAACACCATAGTTCAAAAGGATCAATTCTTCGGTGCTCAGCTTTCTTCACAGTCCAACTCTCACATCCATACATGACCACAGGAAAAAACATAGCCTTGACTAGACGGACCTTAGTCGGCAAAGTAATGTCTCTGCTTTTCAATATGCCATCTAGGTTGGTCATAACTTTTCTTCCATGGAGTAAGCGTCTTTTAATTTCATGGCTGCAGTCACCANCCGCCCTCTCCTACTCCCTCTGAGGCCAAAAGTCCATTCTCTATGTCTGTGTCCTTTTGTTGTCACACAAATTACTTTTTAATAAGGTATATGTAAGATTCAAATAGTACATTGCCTACCATTTAATATATATTTAAGAGGAAAGTTAATAGAGAGAACTCCTGGTTACTATTGGCTCCTGAACATGCAGACTAAAATATATGTTTGTTTTTAAGAATAAGAACTTCAGTTTTGATTTTCTGTTTTTACAATTACTGTACTATCACTGTTTAACTTAGCTCTACTGTTGAAATAGGTGAACATATAGTACCACAGGGACTGTGAACACAAATTGCACCTGAAGAGAGCTTGTGTTAATCTTTCAGTCATGCCTCACTCTTTGCAACGCCATAGACTGTAGTCCACCAGGCTCCTATGTTCATGGAATTCTCCAGGAAAGAATACTGGAATGGGTTGCCATTCCCTTCTCCAGGGGATCTTCCCAACCCCGGGATTGAACCTGGGTATCCTGCATTGCAGGTGGATTCCTTACAGTCTAAGCCACCAGGGAAGTCCAAGAAAGCTTAAGTAATTTCAAGTCCTTAGGAAATATGTAAGGCTTTACCAAATGGAATAGTAACTCATGATGAATTTTCTAATACAAGTATTTTAGGGAATATATATATTTTTTAATTTTGCAGATATTTGAAATTGCTAGCATCGATGGTGAAAAAATAGAAAGCACTGCAGCTTCTGAAATTTATCGTAAAATGGAATTTTCATGAATGCCTATCAAGTTTAGCCTTATGTTTAAAATCAATCTTTCCTAAAATGTATATATCTGTTGCTTAATGTGCAACATATTTTCAGTTTAAAATTAATAAAAAGTACCCTTTATTAAGTATCAGTATGAGAGAAGATGAATGGATATATCTCATTATGCTCTCTTTTGAACATGAACGTGCAAAGAAAATCAATTTTGATGACATCATTCACAAATTTGTATCAGTCAAGCCTAAGAAACAGAAATTTTAGTGTTACTACTATTCCTGTGACAGATCAATATCAATAGGTATTTTCCCTTTTATATAAAAAATTAAGGTGATTAAAATTATTGTATTGTCTTTTTTCTACTGGAATTTTTTATTGGCATGATTACATATAAAGTTTCATTAATAAAACATTTCTCCATCTGCAGTTCTATTACTTTTCATTTAACTTCATTATTATTTCTGAATATACTTTGTTTATAGGAAAGGAATGTTAAAAAATCATCCACATCCTGACATAAAATTCACTAGATACACCCCTGTTTATGGTAAAGTGATAGAGAAACAATGATTGTGTAGGCATATACTCCTGGTGATGGGAAAAAAGTCAGGAAACACCTTGTGGAGCAAAAGTATAGCAACAAAGTTGACCCTAAGTATAAACAGAATGCAGAATACTAGTGTTCTCATCATTTCATAGAGATTGTAGTGCTGTGAAAACTCAAAAAAGATGTAATAAATGCCCATGGATAAGATAAAGAACACTGTAAATAACTATCTATGGGAATTTGGGAAACGCATTAGTTTGAAGAGAGGATGACTCTTTAAATACTGCTAGGTAATAATAAAAAAACTATTAGAAGAAACTAGAAATTACCATTGCTAATTTGACAAATACCCAGGTAGATTAACTTGACTGTTGAAATATATACTAGTTGCTTGTGGAAAAGATAAGATTAAAACTTCTGTTGATCAGTTACATTAGATTCATAAATGAGAAAACTTACAGCTTATTTCCAGTCGGATGAAGTCTTTAATGCCAAGGTTTTCTAGGAAAACTCCAGATAAAGCCGTGGTTTTAAAAAAGAAGGAAATATCAGCACTGAATTCCGCATGGAAGGTAGGAAAGTGGAGGTAAGAGGCTTCTGTGTAAAACGATACCGCATTCCAAAAGTGTCCTGCAAATGAAAAAGAAATCCTTAAGCATGGAATGGGTTATAGGAAAGCACTGGACAGGTGGATAATTTTCAGGACTAGGGGACACTGCAAGGGGAAAAGGATAAGGGAATAAAACATTTTGAGCTTATGTAAGGAGAGAGAAAGCTTCTTTCAATTTAGTACTCACGGTCGCCATGGCAACGCAAGGGACCAATTCTCCAAGCAGCTTCTGAGTTTGTTCTGTCCGTATCAGTGATAACTATCTGAGTGACAGGCAAGTGGTCTTTGAAGGAAAGAAAGCCAGTATCATTTGTCCTGAAAAACATAAATTTAAGAAAAAAAGAGGAGATAAATGTGGATAATCTAGGGATTCTTTACCAAGCCTCCTCTTTTCAAAAGTGATTTGAGTAGTTGCAACAGGGTGAGGGCAGAGAGGAGACTAACAGGAGGCCTTTCATCTATGTATGAAAGTCTGGGATGCCAGTTACAAAATCCGTGGCCAGTTTCCAAAAACAAGTAGATTTTACATCTTCCTTAAGTCTTTCCAGAAAAGTAAATAACTTACAGAGCTTGTTGCTGCTTTTTGTAGCTTGAGAGCACCCCACCTGCCCAACGCAGCACTGAAAGAACATGAAACATTGCCTGTCTTACTATGAAGAGATCAGCTATCTCAGTAACAAATTTGAAATAGGCATCACAAAGCCTCTTGAAATCACTCCAAGGACTTGTTTCAGCCAACTGCCAACAGGTTTTAATCAGCTTAGGATGTTTCTTATCACCTTATAATTCTAGGTAGCTTATTGCTTTCATTTTTCTCTTCTGCATTTTAGAGATTTTGTTAGTTAATGACTCTGGCTTTGTCTCTGTTAATTATGCAGCTAAGAAACTGATCAGTCAGCTTTTGACAAGAAAATTGAAGCATATATACTATTATGTAAGAAACAGGCGCCGATCTATGTTCGATGCAGGATGCAGGATGCTTGGGGCTGGTGTACGGGGATGATCCAGAGAGACGTTGTAGGGTGGGAGGTGGGAGGGGGATTCAGGATTGGGAGCTTGTGTACACCTGTGGTGGATTCATGTCGATGTATGGCAAACCCAATAGAGTATTGTAAAGTTAAATTTAAAAAAATAAATTAAAAAAAAAATGAATGGGGTTAAGCTATACACGCCCTCCCCCACTCCTTTTATTTTTTTATTTATTTTGAGTTGTGACTTTGGATGAATGGCAAGGACATACCATTTAACTGATAGTTTAAAAAAAATGTAGATAAGAAACTGACATTGAATGAATATGCAGCTATTTAGAGCCAGAAATATACTAGGGGATTGGTAATACCCTTATGCAATGGGTACCATTATTTCCATCACAAATGAGGAAACTGAGGCTCAGAGATATGGGATAACTTGCCTATGGTCACATGGCAGAAGGGGCAGAGGTCTAGTTACTTAGTGTATAGCTCAACCTTAAATTTAACAAGTATGCATCATTCACACATCATTAATGTTAATATGAAATGAGTTGAATCTTATGAGACAGTTTGAAAATTACACATGGATGGCTGGACTCCCCACCCACATAGACTTAGGTAAGCACAAGCTGGAACATCTTGTCTATACCTAAGAACTGGGAGGCAGAACACCATGTCACAATGATCAAGGAAAAGTATGTGATGCAATAGTTTTTTAATAAAAGCATGAAGGAGCAAATTAATAGTGGTCCTCTCTCTGTAGTTACAAATAATTCAACACAGCTGTCAAAGCATTCAAAATCAATGTTGTATTTCATCACCATTCACATATTATTTACAGCTCTGAGTCTAGAGACAAAGAAAATAATGTGTCTAATTATGAATTGGGGAAGTATGGCAAGGACCACGTAGTGTAATGTAGTGTTTTAAGGATAAAGCTTTAAAAGCACATGGATTTGTTCTGAAATCCCTGATCCCAGTTTCTAACTGTGCTACTTTGGGCAAATCATTTTATTTCTAAGATTCTACAGTATCCTCAGTTGAAAAATGGAAGTAATGTCTATATCACAGAGTTATAGAAATAATTAAATGAGATGATATAGTCACTTAGCATGGTACCTGATCTATGGTAAATGCTCAAAAATAGCAATGTTAACATTCATTTGAGTTCTCATCCTTGTCCCCAAATCACTTTGCAGCCTGAGGAAATTCTATTCATCTTTTCATACACCTAGTTACAATTCTGTCTTGGAGATCTCCATAGTACACAGAAAGTTGTGGAAAATTAAATATTAAGATTAGGCATCCAACTCCTGAGATTTGTAAAAATAAATGCACTAATTCACTCTGGTTATAAACAAATCAAATATTTACCTGTACATATACCATTATGGATTGGAGAAGGAAATGGCAACCCACTCCAGTGTTCTTGCCTGGAAAATCCCAGGGACGTGGGAGCCTGGTGAGCTGCCGCCTATGGGGTTGCACAGAGTTGGACACGACTGAAGCGACTTAGCAGCAGCAGCATACCATTATGGACTTCCCTGGTGGCTCAGACAGCTACCTGCCTGCAATGCATGAGACGGGAATTCGATTCCTGGGTTGGGAAGATCCTCTGGAGAAGGAAATGGCAACCCGCTCCAGTACCCTTGCATGAAAAATCCCATGGATGGAAGAGCATGGTAGCTACAGTCCATGGGATCACGAAGAGTCAGACACAACTGAGCGACCACACTTTCTTCATATACTGTTATAGTCTTATATATATAATATGTTAATATATGTTAATATTTTTAATATATTATTATATAATACATAATATAATTATATATAATGATGATATAATATCAATATATTATAATTTATAATAGCTATAACATATAGTATATTATTATTTGATATATAATACATTAATATATATTATATATATAATATAATATATATAGTCTAATCACCCAAAATGTAAAGAAATGAACCGCTATCCACAATTTGAGTACCATATTTAGAAGCTAATCAGAGGATATGGAATAAGTTTTTGTGTCTATTTGAAAGCACATCTATGAATGTTAGACAGACAGACAGTATAAAATTTGAATCTTCATGTTCCAATATTTTTTCTAGGAGACATTGCAAAACAAATTTCAAGGGACCAAAGTAGAATAAAGACCAAACCCACACAGTCTCCTGAAGAAACTTAAATTTAAACTCTATAGGATGTTATTTCTCCACTTTTTTTTTTTTCCATTCTTAAGGTGGAAATGGTAGATTCTGGAGTGTGTCAATCAATGTCAACTACAGCTTCCCTCATATGCTATGGCATGTTTTCTACATCAATTTGATGTCCTTCTATCAAAGTGTTGGAATACACAAAATCACTCTAAGAATAAAAATATCTTTCAAATAACAGAAAAAAGGAACTTCATAAACTCAAATGACTACAGGGAAAAAAAAATAATAAAAATGAGTGAAGCCACCTTTATGTTATGATAAATGGAACCTAACACACAGCTTCAGTATCAGGTGGGAAAAGAGGGAGAAGGAAAGGAAGACTGGGATAAAGATGGGGTTCTGTCTTCAGGAGGCAGTTATGGCCATTTCTAACAAGTAATTATGCTCTTCACAAATGTAAGACCAGTAGACCAGACTGGAATATCAATATAAAACTACTCAATTTTTAAATCTTAAAAATGGATTTAAAATTCTTAGAAAGAAAAAAACTAAGTGTGGTAGTAACCAACACTGCACTGGCCAATAAGACAGGTGAGGGGTGTCTTGCAGGCCCCTTAGGCATCAAAATCTTTGCAAATTTATTCATGCACTTAGGGTTGCACTGAGAATAAAACTGAATTTAATTCAATGTGTGAATGACAAGACTGATTAAAACACGTCAAAGAATTAATGGGTAGAATATTTGGGGAGATGGCATAAAAATGATACAAATTATGGTGTACCTATTAATAGACAGGAAGTCTGCAGCTGCAGAGTTGATGTTCTACACACGAAGTTGTTTTTCTTTGACTTTTGAGAAGAGCTTGTCTTTCTTTGTAACAACATACAAGACTCTTCCTAAAGGGTGCTTATGTACTTTTTAAGTACAGAAATGATTTTGTTGTAGTGGGAAGACATTGCAATTAGGCTAGAGGGCACAGCTTAAATTCATGTGCCTCAGCACACTATCTGTATGATGTCATGAGGTCACTGGGCAACTCAATTTCCTAATCTCTTCAGTTCAGCCACTCATTTGTGTCTCACGCTTTGTGATCCCATAGACTGCAGCACACTAGGCTTCCCTGTCAATCAATAACTCCCAGAGCTTACACAAACTCACGTCCATTGAGTCAGTGATGCCATCCAACCATCTCATCCTCTATTGTCCCCTTCTCCTCCTGCCTTCAACCTTTCCCAGAATCAGGGTCTTTTCAAATGAGTCAGTTCTTCACATCAAGTGGCCAAAGTATTAGAGTTTCAGCTTCAACATCAGTCCTTCCAATGAATATTCAGGACTGATTTACTTTAGGATGGACTGGTTGGATCTTCTTGCTAACCCTAATCTCTTAAATGGGGATAATAATACTAATTTGATATTGTTGTAAAAAGTCAAAGTAGATAATATATATAAAAGTTAACAAGTCAACTATTGCATAATAGGGATTCAATAAACAGCTATTGAAATTCCCAGTCACCTTTGAAATAAAAATGTTGACAGGGAGTTTGAGGGAGAATGGATACATATATATGTAGGGCTGAGTCCCTTTGCAGTACAATAGAAACTACTGCAACATTGTTTGTTAATCAGCTATACCCTAATACAAAATTTAAAAAAATGCAAATATTTTTAAAGGGGAAATAAGAAAAGGAGCCCCATGGCTGGCATGACTGAGCAGGCCAGTCAGAGTCCCAGCTATGGAAGCTCAAAGGGCACAAAGAATATACTATAGACACATTCTATATGTCTATACAATTTCCATGTAGTTTGGTATGTCATGGTAATTTCCAGGGCAGGAATAGACATTCAGAGGTAGAGAATGGACATGTGGGCTCAGGGAGAGGAAGGGGAAGATAAGATGAATTGGGAGATTACAGTTAACATATTTATACTACCACACTGTTGTTGTTTGGTCACCAGATCATGTCTGACTCTTTGTGACCCCATGGACTGCATCCCTGTCCTTCACCATCTCCCAGAGTTTGCCCAAGCTCATGTCCATTGAATTGGTGATGCCATCCAACCATATCCCCTGTCATCCCCTTCTCCTCCTGCCCTCAATCATCTTTCCCAGCATCGGGGTCTTTTCCAGTGAGTCAACTCTTTAAATCAGGAGGCCAAAGTATTGGAGCTTCAGCTTCAGCATCAGTCCTTCCAATGAGTATTCAGTGTTGATTTCCTTTAAGATCCACTGGTTTAATCTCCTAGTTGTCCAAGGGACTCTCAAGAGTCTTCTTCTTCACCACAGTTCAAAAGCATCAATTCTTCAGTATAGATCCAGTTCTCATCTCTGTACTTGACTACTGGAAAGGCTATAGCCTCGACTATATAGTCCTTTGCTGACAAAGTGATGTCTTTGCTTTTTAATGCACTGTCTAGGTTTGTAATAGCTTTCATGCCAAGAAGCAATTGTCTTCTAATTTCATGGCTGCAGTCACCATTCACAGTAATTTTAGAGCCCAAGTAGAGGAAATGTGTCATTAATTCTACTTTTTCCCCTTCTATTTGCCATGGAGTTATGGGACTGGATGCCATGATCTTAGTTTTTTTAATATTGAGTTTTAAGCCAGCTTTTTCACTCTCTTCTCTCAACCTCATCCAGAGGCTCTTTAGTTCCTCTTTGCTTTCGATAATCAGAGTGGTATCATCTGCATATGTGTAAAATGAATAGCTAGCAGCAAGCTGCTGCATAGCCCAGGGAGCTCAGCTCAGTGTTCTGTAATGACTTGGAGGAGTGGGATGGGGGACGGAGAGAGTTCCAAGAGGGAGGAGATATATGTATACATATGGCTGATTTCCTGGTGGTTCAGCCAGTAAAGAATCTGCCCACAATGTGGGAGACCCTACCTAGGTCAAAGAGAAAGGAATGACTACCCACTTCAGGATTCTTGCCTGGAGAATTCCATGCAGCCAAGAGCCTGGCAGACTACAGTCCATGGGGCGACAGAGTCAGACACTTCTGAGCAACTAACACTTTCATTTTCACCATTTCCTCCAGGCAACGTGAGGAGTAGGGGAGGGGTATGTGGGTATCTACATGACTGACTCACTTCACTGTACAGCAGAAACTAGTACAACACTGTAAAGCAATTATATTTTATTAAAAACTATAAAAATAATTCAAAAAAAGACATGCATGTGTACTAATGATAAAACATGAACATTAAGAAAAAGACTCAAATTTTCTCAAGCACAAACATGGCATAGAATTAGCCAAAATAGTCTCGTTTTTAGTTTTGCTATCTGAATCTGAAGAATTTACCAAAATCAGGACTGCAGAGCAGAGGTCACTGATTTTTTAATGTGTCATTAAAGTGTAGCAAAAACTGATATGCTGCCATTTTTCCATCAGCTAGTTTTTGAGTAACTGCTGCAATTATTTTATAGCATCACTCGGGTGACAGCTGATTAAATGAAGATTTTTTTTCCTTTTTATATTTTTCTCTCAGTCACTCAAATGTAACCAATAATATATTATCCATAAAGTAGATAAACCTAGAAAATTATGCAAAGAACTCAAGACCTCAGGTCCCTCAGAAACTTTTGTTTGAATCTAAATGGATTGGTCTCAAGAGACTCTGAACACCTTTCTGTTCAGTGGGTTACGTAATACTGTCCATTTGCTGTGGATGTGAAGGAAGACAGGCTGGATGATGCCCACAAACAACCCAACAAGTCTAAATACCATATTGATATTTGCCAGAAATTATAACTTAACTTTGGGTAAGACAGTTATTTTCTTCCTGTCTTCCTTATTAAGACTTCCAGATAAACAAAAACAACCTAAGGGATCAGATAACAAGAAACACCAAGGTCACTTGACTGAAAATGTGAAAACATTGACTGTGGCCACTGTAGTCTACCCCAGAGGATAATATCCCTTTACTTATACCCCCCACCTCCACTGATCAGGCCATATCAATCTAGAGTCTTTATTTCAGTTCCTAGTATTTCTTTTTTGGGGCAGGGTGTATAGAGTTGCTTTACAATATTGTGTTAGTTTCTGCTGTACAATAAAGTGAATCAATCACACGTATACCTGTATCTGCTCCCTCTTGGACCTCCCACTCCCTGCCCCATCCTACCTATCTAAGTCATCACAGAGCTGAGTTCCCTGTGCCATACAGCAGGTTCCCACTATCTACATATTTTACATACAGTAGTGTATATATGTCAGTCTCAATCTCCCAATTCATCCCACCCCTCTGCCCCGCTTTGTCTATGTGTCTGTTTTCTATGTCTGCATTTCTATTCCTGCCCTGCAAATATTCACCTATAACATTTTTTTAGATTCCACATATATGCATTTAGTATGCATTATTTGTTTTTCTTACACCCATGTTTCTTACATGAAGAGAAAAACAAGACAGTGTTGGCATATATTTAATATTTTTGGAAACTGTATTTTTTTTCTGTAAATATGTTTTAAACCTGAAGAACATGGATCCTCTCACATAGATGTGAAAAAACAAAATCAGGTCTTGGTATATGGATACAGTCAAAGTTTATCCAATGCTACTTCATTAGTAAGAAATGCAAATCACCCTACAGAGCTTATGAGTATAAAATGGAATTTTAAAAGTATTAGCAAGGATTAATTTTTTGTAGTCATCATTTGATTAACCTGTTCCTGAAAGGACAGAAAAGGAAGGAAGATTCGGTAGTGCCATAAAATCTCTTCACAGAATATCTGCGTACTTTCTCCTCTCTCACCCTTCTCCCCAACCTAACCAAAATTAGCCTTTTCTCCTTCCACACCCATGAAATGTCACTGAATTGCTCTTTTCCACAGAATATGTCAGTGTCCGACTTACTCCACATGCTGCAGCACCTTAGTGTTGCCTTCTTTCTTGTTTCAAAAAACACACTCACACGCACACACACACACTCACATGCATTTTGTCATGAATACATATTCATTAGGCTGTCTGTGAAACATCTTTTTACATGTCAATAGTTATCTCTAACTCATATGCCCAAACCTCCTCCACTGGTCACCTTCCCAGGGATCGGCCACCCTACTTGTTACTCTGTGAATGACTTGGCCCTGGGCTCCCCAGCTGCTGAGGTGGAACACCTATGGGGCTTCATTTCTCCTCTTTTCCTCAGTTTCTCCCTCATTGTTGATCAACAATGTCCATCAAGCTCCCTTTCTTTACACTGCTATTCACTGCCTTACCCTCCTCCTCCTGGCCTCAGTTCTGTTCTGAGGCCCAGAGTCTGCCTGGGCCCAGGTAAGAGTTACCTGACCTGCTCTGGCTGCTACCCCCTCAGCCCTGTCCCGTCTCACACTTCTCCACATGCTCAGAAACATATACATGTGGACAAGATGTGCTTCATTGCTTCAAACCTTGTAAAGAAATCTCTATCTCTTACAGGAAGGGTCCAAATTTCAAAATACTTAACATATTAGAGTAGACAAAAATTGCTATTTAAAGCCACCCTTGTCTTTTATAGGAGGAGTTCTTCCTAAAAGAAAAAGGCCCATAAGATAGAGGCCCTGCGTGGGTGTGGGGCAGCTATTCTTAGACTCTACTGCTGCCTCTGGGATTCCATTGAGCATCTCACATTGCCGGACCTGAGATGGGAGCCACCTCTTGCCTTTCCCTGGCCAGATGACCACACAAATAAGAGTTTTACATCTGATCTCATTCCACCCTCACAACAGTCCTACAATGGTGTTATAACATTGCCTGCTTGCAAGCAGAGGAAACTGAGAGAGGTGACCTCTCATGGGGTGGTGTTGGCAAGTGGAGAAGCTAGTGTGTGCTGACTCACTTCAGTCATCCCAGACTCTTTGCAATCCAATGAACCATCATCCACCAGGCTCCTCTGTCTGGGATTTTTCAGGCAAGAATATTGAAATGGGCTGCCATGCCCTTCTCGCAGGGGTCTTCTTGACCCAGGGATCGAACCCACATTTCATGCATCTCCTGCATTATTGGTGGGTTCTTTAGCTGATGAGCCATGTGAGAAGGCCAGGAGAAGGTAGGGTGGAAACCCCCAAAGCTTCTTCTGTAACCAGCATCCTTTCTTATCATCCAGGCCTTGTGTGCTTCTTACAGAGAGTGGCTGTCTCATGACTGGAACCTGTGTTTCCCATGTTTATTTAACATCTCCAGACAGAGTCAGAAAAACCCAGTCCTGAATCCTTGAGTTGTCCTCCTGGGTCTCAGGCTGACTCTCCCATTCTGTTCACACAGACTTTCTCCACACAAGATACACTTCAATTGATTAGGTTTCAGTTCTCTAATTTGCAATCATTTTCCAGGCCTGCATTCTCTGAGATTACACTTTGACAGGAATTCTGGGAGCCCACAAACTCTTTGGTGACACTTTTAGCAAGTAATCTTCTGGTTTATCTCTAGCTAGCAGACCCAGCCCCAACCATGACAGCATGAGTTTTACCAGTGAAATTTCAGAGGGCATCCCAATTCTGGGGAGAGAGGTCTTCAGTGCTCCTTCGTTATTTTACCTAGATGATGGATGAGTGATATATTTGATTACTCTACACTAGTCATTTTCTCATTTTATTGCATATAGGTATGCACAGTTTTTGAAGAAGTTAATTAAAGTAGTTAACTAATGACAACCTACTGTACAGCACAGGAAACTCTACTCAATGCTCTGTGGTGACCAAAATGGGAAGGAAATCCAAAAAAGAGTGGATATATATGTATATNAACTTTTTCACTCTCCTCTTTCACTTTCAGCAAGAGGCTTTTTAATTCCTCTTCCTTTCTGCCATAAGGGTGGTGTCATCTGCATATCTGAGGTTCTTGATATTTCTCCTGACAATCTTGATTCCAGCTTGTGCTTCCTCCAGCCCAGCATTTCTCATATTATGTTACTAGAATAAAATGCATTTTGTTTTCCTTTACAATTTTATGCATTTGGTGAGAATGCATAAATTCATTCATATTTTCATCTAATATTTTTACTATTTCTCATTTTATGTATATGTTCATCTTGATATGCAAAATAAGGAAATACACATCACTCTGGAATTTGCACTGTCTTAGCTTGTAAATTGTGAGTCATTAAATAAAAAAGACTTTTTAAAACTGTGCCTGACTTTAACGATTATATTTAGATTTAATCTTCCTGTTTATTTTCATTACTTATTTCTTCACTTGACGAATGGTAAAAATTCAAACCATTGCATGAAATTGCCATTACTATGTAACTAAAATAATTGAAAGAACAATCACAGCACTCTAGAGTTACTAAATCTATAAAGCCCTTGGGAATCTGTGATGAGAAAGGATAGTCATTAATATGTGAGCTGATTCTTAATGAAATTACTAAAAATATCTTTAGAAAGCAAGACCTTAGTATAGCTCATTATTTTGAAGGATCTTATTTGAAATAATGACCTAAGAAGTACTTGTTTGCACTATCCATTAGAACATTTGTTTATATATTATGCAACCCAAGAAAATGTTTACTTCTGGGTAACGGTAGAAATATGACCAGTAGGCCATATTTTATTTATAAACATGTCTGGACAACAATCTCCAGGGTATTTGGAAAATTCAATATAATACTGATAATAATCCATAGCATTTTC
This sequence comes from Neotragus pygmaeus, assembly GCA_006410875.1. Lineage (NCBI taxonomy): Eukaryota > Metazoa > Chordata > Mammalia > Artiodactyla > Bovidae > Neotragus > Neotragus pygmaeus. The sequence continues at coordinate 606,042 of SJYV01041687.1, forward strand.
TGTCACCAAATCAAAGGATTATTTCTGTATACTGGCTGAGAAGTGATCTATAATATCTTCAATATTTGTGTTTCACCGCAATGGTTCCTGAACACTAGATTATTAAATCACATTGAGGTCTCTTGTCTTCTTCCTGTGAATGAGGTCACTTCTTTGAAAATGACTTTTTTCTTTAATAGCCTCTTCAAATTGTGTGAACTTAGACAACTTGCAAAATGTCAAGGATAAAAGGAATTTCAAACATTATATTGTCCAGCTATTTGCAGAATTCATAGATCTTTTCCTTATTCAGCACTTCCACTGAATAGTCATTCTGGTTCAGTTTAACTATTTTCAGGGAACAAGGAACTCAGTACGACCCAGGGAACTTAAACTGGTCTCAGGCTACTCTAAGTTTCAAGAATTCTGCCTTCGTTCACCTTGTTCATTTGAATCAGCTTCCTTGCATTGAAAGTGGAGATAATGATAGCTGTCTATCTCACATAATTATTTCAAGGATAAATATATAATGCATGTAGAAAATGTAGTGTACATAGTGAAGTTGGGATATACCTATATGCCCACTCAGTGTAATAAATTCTATGATTATTCACAAATATTTGCTTCTATACTCCAGAGGAAAAAATTATACTTCATTGCCCATTGATAATAAACTTAGCCAAGAGACTTAGGTCTTTGGGATAAGAATCCAAGTAACATGTGTCACTTTTGAGAAGAAATTATGAAAGCCAGCATGAGGTCTCATTTTTCCCTTTTACTTCTGTACCACTGACTGGCAATACACTCACATAAAGTCTGCTTTGACTAAATGGCTTTAGGATTGAAGATCATATAGAGCAGTGCTCTAGTTGGTCCCAGGTGTTAGTCACTGAGTCATGTCTGAATCTTTGTGATCCCATGGACTGTAACCCTCTAGGCTCCTCTGTTCATGGAATTCTCCAGGCAAGAATACTGGAGTGGGTTGCCTTTCCCTTCTCCAGGGGATCTTCCCAACCCAGGGATTGAGCCCAGATCTCTTACATTGCAGGCAGATTCTTTATCATCTGAGCCACCAGGGAACCCTGGTTGGCCCCAAATGATCATATAATTCACTGAGAATTTTCTTGGTTCCAGCCAAATGTAATTTCAGGCTGAGGGACCAGAACTCAGCACAGTGAAATCAAATAAAATCCATATAATACATTACAGGGTCTTCCTTGGTGGTTTAGATGGTAAAGAATCTGCTTGCAGTGTGGGAGACCTGGGTTCCATCCCTGGGTTGGGAAGATTCCCTGAGGCAGGAATGGCAACCCACTCCAGTATTCTTGCCTGGAGAATCCCCATGGACAGAGGAGCCTGGCGGGCTACAGCCCATGGAGTTGCAAAGAGTCAGACATGACTGAGTGACTAAGACCAATGATAAATTACAGACATTTTAAAGTATAGATTCTTATAAAATGATAGTATTTNGATGGCATCACTGACTTGATGGACGCGAGTCTGAGTGAACTCCAGGAGTTGGTGATGGACAGGGAGGCCCGTTGTGCTGCGATTCATGGGGTTGCAAAGAGTCGGACACGACTGAACGACTGAACTGAACTGAACTGAACTAAGCCCATGGGCCACAACTACTGAGTCTGCATGCTGCAACTTCTGAAGCCCGTGTGCCTAGAGCCTGTGCTCCCCAATAAGAGAAACACCCATAATGAGAAACCCATGGACAAAAATGAAGAGTAGCTTCTGCTTGCCAGTACTCCTGTGTACAACAACGATGACCCAGAGGAGCCAAAAGTAAAAACAAACCAAAAAAAGTCTTGTGTGTTTGAATAAGTTTTCCCAAGTTGGCTTTAAGTACAAGAAATGGGAAGAAGTCTCTCCACTTCTCTCTCTTGGCACTGTCCAAACCTCTCCTCCATTGTGTAGAATCTTGATCATAGCGAAGTTTGATGCTATCATGGATTATTTTTACTTGTAAGCTAAACCAAGGTTGCAATCATATTAATAGTGTTATTATCAGTGGTTTTAGTTCTGAAAAACCATCTTGTGCATGCAAGCTGGTGCAAATGTTGCCTTCTAGTAGTTTCACTTGTTCTTATTTGGTACTTTATTCCCCTAGAGGTGCCATTAGCATCCCAAGATTTTGTTTTGCTTGGAACCTATCAGTGCCTGTACCAGTGAAACTTGGAGTCCCCTCCTCATATCTGGAAATCATTATAAAATTTGCAAATTGTTTTGACTGATTGAATACCAATGAGCAAAAATTTAAGGATGGGAAACACAGGGAATAAAGACAAAACACACACACACACACAAATTTGAAGTCAGGAGCTTAAAATTATGGTTTAATTTTGGCCTTCCCTTGTAGCTCAGTCAGCAAAGAATCTGCCTGCAATGCAGGAGACCTGGGTTTATTCCCTGGGTTGGGAACTTTTCCCCTGGAGAAGGCAATGGCAACCCACTACAGTATTCTTGCCTGGAGAATCCCATGGACAGAGGAGCCTGGCAGGCTACAATCCATGNGCTCAGTCAGCAAAGAATCTGCCTGCAATGCAGGAGACCTGGGTTTATTCCCTGGGTTGGGAACTTTTCCCCTGGAGAAGGCAATGGCAACCCACTACAGTATTCTTGCCTGGAGAATCCCATGGACAGAGGAGCCTGGCAGGCTACAATCCATGGGATCACAATAGTGAGACACAATTTAGCAACTAAACTGCCACCAATTATCTTCTTAGATGTCCCATGTTTGTGCTTATTCCCCTGTAGAGTACAAGTTGAAATACAACAAATGGAGAAACTGAGGATTAAAAAGGGTGACTGATTTGCCTTCATTCAAGGCCCTAATAATGTAGTCAGTAAGAGAATTGGCACCCTTTCCCCACATTTTGGGCATTGAAAAGATTAGATTCACAGCATGTGGTATCGTGGGGCTCTTGCAAGTGCTAAATATCCCTGCCTCGTTGATGTCTTCATCTTGCTACTTGCTTTGGTCCCTGGAACAGGGGTAGGATGGCGTGAGAGGTGGGAGGGAGGTTCAAGAGGGAGGAGACATGTATACCTATGATGGATTCATGCTTATATATGACAGAAATCAACACAATATTGTAAAACAATTATCCTCCAATTAGAACATTTTTTTTTTAACAATGAGGTTATATCAGCTTTGAGTCTAGACCTTAAGAAGCATGCATTTTTCCTCGGCTCCTGGGAGCAGGGTGTCTCTCACATGGCCAGAGAACATATTTGAGATGGTCACAGCCTCTCCAGGGGGACCTCAGGATGTGGCACATGGAACACCTGTCCTATGTGACACTCAGACCTGTGAGCATAAGTCCTAAGCATTGCATGCCACTGAGTTTGGCAACAGGCAGCATAGCATTATTATGACAATCACTGATAAAATACAAATCAAATATCAACGACATTCAAAAATTTGGTTGAGTGATGCAGAAGTAAACACAATGATCAACAATGGTTCACCTTTCAATTGCAATTTAGTTGGCAACGTGAATAAAGAGGCACACAAGAAAATGAGGAAAATACAGAGAAACATCAATTTTGTTATGGTCCAACTAATTTTCTATCTTCTGAAGCATAAATGGAAGCAGTCCAAGCAGACATTTTAGCAGCTGCTCAGGAAGTACCTTTCTTTACTCTCATATGTTCCTTACTTGAACCTAATCTGGGTTTATTCCTAATCCTTCCCAACTCAGTTCCAATTATTGGTAGCATAACCCCGACTCTTAGGCCACTTTTGCCCCCTTCAAACATGATGCCTTGATCTTCCTGCAATTTAGAGAGCAGTTTCCCCCAATGGTCATCATTCTGTCTCAGCTCTTGTTGTTTCAATGCTCTCACTCACGTGTCACTTTGAAGTTCTGCATAGAACTTTGGAGAAACTATTCCCATGGCTGATCACTGGCTGTCACCTGCCACAGCCTCCACCCATAGGTGATGTAAGAATTAAGCTTTATATATGTATATATGTATCTGTGATGGAGGTGGTATCCTGCACTTCAGGCAGATTGTTTACCGACTGAGTCACCAGGGAAGCCACTGTATATACACATGTATGTAAATAGATATGATTTATAAAACAATATGATTAAATAAAATGATATAAATTATTAGTGTGCATTACATTATATTATTATTATTTATTAATTAATTATTTATTTTTTTAAACTTTATTTTACTTTACAATACTCTATTGGCTTTGCCATACATAATCATTCCATTCAATTATTTCTTAAATCTATGCTGTAAACATCATGGGGAGATATCCTAATTATATAAAGTTCAATAGACTTTCACTGTCCCAAGGGGGTTCATAACATTTAGGGAAGAATGTTATATACATAATTAAAAGAAATGCAAGTCAAAATAAGTTTAGAGTCAAAATATAGCAATTAATAAAATGGTAGGAAAGTCCAGAAGAAGAAACCATGAATTTTGTCCAAGATTCCTGAAAAATGCTTCACATAAATTGTTTAAGTTCATGAAAATGGAAATGATAACATTTGACTGGAGGCTTGGTGTTGTGGGTACTTCAGCAAATGGTACCACCAAAGAAAAAGATATGAATAACAGACACAAGGAAAAGAATCCAATTTTCCCTACAGCATCATTAAGAAGCAACTGTTTGAAATAAGATTTCTGTACACACTAAAGATACGTCATTGCACTGATGGTATTTAAAGCATTTTGAGCTTAAAAATAAGAGGAAGGAGCCACCAAAGTTGTAAGAACAAATAGTTACGGTGATCACACCCAAACATTTCATTTTATGATCAAAAAATCAAAATGTTGATTTAGGAAAAAAAAAATTCTGAAAACCAAAGTCTTTTACATTATCTAAAAAGAATATAATTTATAAGAAACATTTAGACAGAAAGAAAAACAACCTCATCCATATCACAAAATAATGTTATGCATTCATCAAAGTCAATCTTGGTCTTACCACGTGCTGGTCAGGATCATTAAATCAGAACATATGTCTAATAGTGTGATTAAGAGCTAGTCGGTGACATTAGAAATTAACATTTTTATAATGTTGTTCAACATTCTTTTCTCCCTGCCTATTTAATTGAAGTGAGTCCCGAAAGGAGAGGGGTGCAGAAAAGATTAATGATACCACCTCTCAAAACAAATGATAAAAGTCACTTTGCTGAGGTCATTTCAACCTAAACTTAACAAACCTCTCTAGAATGTGCCATAGGGATCCTTCATGTTGAGGCAAAGGGGTAGACAAAATGATTCATTTAAATGATTCTATCTGCATTGTTTTAATTTTGTGGAAGAATATAATGACTCTTGGCATTTTGATAGTATATTTTATTGGAAGAGTTGTAGTGAAGAATCCTAGCAAGTTTAAATGACTTGTTCAAAGTCACATAGTCACTGAAGGCAAATCTAATCGCAAGGCTCTGAGTCCCTGAAACCCTCATGTCCTGAACAACTATCTTCCCCAAAACTCACAGATCTTCTTACTTTTTAATGTGCTAAAAACATATGAAGATAATGTGAGTCTTTCAGGGAAAAATGTCAGCTAGTGAAAATGGCAATTGTTATAAATTAATAAGAACTGATAGTACTAAATGAACACTGTATTATGGCAATGTGACCTTTAGTTTGCTACACAATTTCTCTGATAGCACAAACTTGAAAGGAGTAGTTTCTAGAAGTGGGGTGACAAGAATGGTGGGGGATTTCTGTACACACATCAAACTAATGTGAGAAGAAAGAAACTGTCATTGTGTTAAGACCCAAAGGCTTGGAGAGAAGCTTATTTATTGCTATAGTATGAGTTAACCAATAATGATCATACTAAATAATTAATAATAATTAATAATTAATAAATGGGAAACAAATTTAGAAAATAAAACAATGTCTATCATGCTCAGAAAGAGAATTGCGAGAAAAAAAAAAAAAATCTGTGTATTAAGGCTCATGAAGCTTCCCTTGTGGCTCAGCTGCTAAAGAATCTGCCTGCAATGAGGAAAGCCTGGGTTTGATTCCTGGGTTATATGGGCATCATAAAGGACAGAAATGGTATGCACCTAACAGGAGCAGAAGATATTAACAAGAGGTGTCAAGAATACACAGAAGAACTATACAAGAAAACAATGATAGTGTGAGAACTCATCTAGAGCCAGACATCCTAAAATGCAAAGTCAAGTGGGCTTTAGGAAGCACCACTACAAAAAAAGCTAGTCTAGCAGTTGAGCTATTTCAAATCCTAAAACATAATGCTGTGAAAGTGCTGAAGTCAATATGCCAGCAAATTTGGAATACTCAGCAGTGACCACAGGACTGGAAAAGGTCAGTTTCCATTCCAATCCCAAAGAAAGGCAATGCCAAAGNGGGGATGACAGAGGATGAGATGGTTGGATGGCATCACCAACTCAATGGACATGAGTTTGGGTAAACTCTTTGAGTTGGCTTGGACAGGGAAGCCTGGCATGCTGCAGTCTGTGGGGTTGCAAAGATTCTGACATGACTGAACAACTTAACTGACCCTTTCTCCATTAGGTATTTTTGTTATGTTTGTTGAAGATCAATTGACCAAATATGAAGACAATGTGATATTGGTGAGAGGAAAGACACATAGGCTAGTGGAATGGAATAAGATGTCCATAAATAGACCGCACAAACGTTGTCAATTGATTTTGGACAAAGATGCCAAGATAACTCATTGGGGGTAAAGACAGTCTTTTTAAAAACTTGGTGCTAGAAAAATTTACATCTACATTTTAAAGAAAGAACCTTGACTCATACCTTGTACATATACAAAAATTAACTTAAAATCTATCTTAGACCAAAATGTAAAATTTAAAACTATAAGCTCTTCTAGAGCTTCCTGTCCTATATGTTAGCCACATGTGCTTATTTTAAATTAAAACAATTAAAACTAAATACATTTTAACAGTTGAGCTTCTTAGTTGTTCCAGCCATGTGTCAAGTCCTCAATAGCCGTGTGTGGCTAACTAAAGTTGTTGTATTGATTAGCTCATATTTCAGCATATTTCTATCACCACAGAATACACTCTTATATACTGCTGTTGTAGAAAAAAACATAGGAGAAAATCTTTGGGATTATAGTTAGGCAAAGATTTCTTAGGTTAAAAAATGTGACCATAAAAGAAAAAAATGGAATAATTAGTTTTCATTGAAATTAAAAATTTATGATTGTTGTAAAGCTCTGCTAAGAAAATGAAAAGCCACAGATGAAGAAAGAAATATTTTCAAAACATATATTTGCTAAAGAATTGGCAACCAGAATATTGTCTAAGGAAGCCTTACAAATAGCTGTGACTAGAAGTGAAAACCAATGCAGAAAAGATACACCCATTTGAATGCAGAGTTCCAAAGACTACCAAAGAGACATAAGAAATCCTTCCTCAGTGATTAGTGTAAAAAATGGAGGAAAACAATAAAATGGGAAAGTCTAGAGATCTCCTCAAGAAAATTGGAGATACCAAGGGAACATTTCATGCAAAGATGGCACAATAAAGGACAGAAATGGTATGGACCTAACAGAAGCAGAAGATATTAAGAAGAGGTGGCAAGGATACACAGAAGAATTATACGAAAAAAATCTTCATAACCCAGATAATCACAATGGTGTGATCACTCACCTAGAGCCAGACATTCTGGAATGCAAAGGCAAGTGGGCCTTAGGAAGCATCACTAAAAACAAAGCTAGTGGAGGTGATGGAATTCCAGTTGAGTTATTGCAAATCCTAAATGATGATGCTGTGAAAGTGCTACACTCAGTATGCCAGCAAATTTGGAAAACTCAGCAGTGGCCACAGGACCGGAAAAGGTCAGTTTTCATTCCAATCCCAAAGAAAGGCAGTGCCAAAGAATGCTCAAACTACCACACAGTTGCCCTCATCTCACATGCTAGTAACGTAATGCTCAAAATTCTCCAAGTGAGTCTTCAACAGTACATGAACCTTGAACTTCCAGATATTCAAGCTGGTTTTAGAAAAGGGAGAGGAACCACAGATCAAATTGCCAGCATCCATTGGGTCATCAAAAAAGCAAGAGAGTTCCTGAAAAATATCTACTTATGCTTTATTGAATATGCCAAACCTTTGATTGTGTGTATCAAAACAAACTGCAAAATTCTTCAAGAGATGGGAATACCAGACCACCTGACCTGCCTCTTGAGAAATTTGTATGCAGGTCAGGAAGCAACAGTTAGAATNGGGGGCAGGAGGAGAAGGGGACCACTGAGGATGAGATGGCTGGATGGCATCACTGACTCGATGGACGTGTCTGGGTGAGCTCTGGGAGTTGGTGATGGACAGGGAGGCCTGGTGTGCTGCAATTCATGGGGTTGTAAAGAGTCACACACGACTGAGTGACTAAACTGAACTGAACTGGACACTTCTGTGAAGTTTTTCATTTTTATTTTACAGAAAATTGAAGCTAATAAAGGATTAGTACATTTTTCAAGATCACACAGATAGGAAGATGAATTTAGATTTTGCAGGTCAAACTCCAATACTGTTTATTGTATGTTATAAAACCTATTCTTGTGATAGATTGAAATAAAAACACATCATAAGTCTTCACAGAAATTGTTCTTAAATTGAGATTATGAGTATGCATCAAATAATTATTGGTAAAATGATAGGATATTATTGCATATGTATTTCCATTATCTTATGACTATTTCAAACTGCATTGTTCTCCTATTTATTATTTATCTAACAATCAAACAAAAATGCCTGCAAACACAGGTATTCTAATGATTAACATTGTTTCCATGACTGATATACCCAAACTCCTATAATTTTGCTTAATAAATACCTAAGGAAGTGACAGGCCAATCTTATAACCAGGAACCTGCTGAGATTTCTCTCTAGAAATCTTAGTTTCTCAAAATGTAGTTGTTGTCTGATTTTAATCAGAATAATCTGGTGTGTTTCTAAGATTATAGGTTCACTGCAGCTTTTCCCAGACACTCAGGGAGTGAAGTCCCCAATTCTCTGTTTCTATCATAATCATCAAGTGATGCTGAACACTAAAATTTTAGAATCGCTAGTTAGAAGGTTCATATTCAAACTGCTAAAATAACCCTTTTATTTTTGAAAAAAACATTGTATTTAATAACACTACAGATTAATACTAGTAAGCTTAGCTTCAGATTTAATTCCATTACAGAAATACACGCAGTAAGTTGTATTTGTTCCGGCTAACAAAACATATCATGATAGGAGAAAATGAATAAAATACATAACAGAAATTAAGCTTAACTTGTAACTGAGGAAAAGGTCACCGAAATTTTTATGAACTAATTCTTATATTTTGTCTTTGTCTAATAGAAAAATGGTTAGTGTACATGTGATTCTGCTAATCGTCGCTTGAATCCCCTAGAAGCTTCCTCAGAGAATCATCTCAAATTTCTCTGGCCCCTCAGAAAAGTATCTCCCACAGTTATCCATCCTTCTCTAGCCCCCATCTCCATCCCATTCAGTTCTTTTTGTTTAGCAAGTTCTGTTTCACACTTTGGAAAGATTCTTCTACTCTGTCTCACAAAGAAGAAAAAAAAAAAATAGCCCTTTCCACTTCCTATGTCAAATGTCTCCCATGCTCACTTTTCATCTGCTTTGATGAAAAGATGATGAAACTAGTCCTCTATCTATTCTATTCCTTTATATGTCTACTCATTCATTTTTCCACTCATCCACCCCCTTAACCATTTTCACCAAAATCCTTCCCACTCACAACTCTTTTATGGACCTGACCCTTGGAGATATGAAACATTTTTCTTTGTCTTTCTTCATAGATATTTCATCTATTACTTATACATGAATGTCCAAAAAGTCTAGATTTCCAAGACCGTCATTCTTTTCTGGATTGTTTGGTGGACACAACAATTCCATCAGTATGTTCTAGTATTTCTTACAAAGATTGAAGAGTATTTATTACATGTTATCCTATGTGTATACATGTAAAATATAAGTATTCACATATTCATATTCCCCAATAGCTCCTGATCTTTTATGAAATAAGGCACTCAATAAATCAATAATTGTGTGTTAAATAAAGTGAGAAAGAAGTAAATGTTGTGTTGCTAATCAAAATGCCATTGTGATCAGTCATATTGATAAACCACCTCTAAATCTTTGTTACTGTTTAACAAGGCAACAACTAACCCGCTGAGGTTTATAGCATGAATCTTTCAACCATATTATAAACTCCTTCTGAGGATGACATATTTTGTGGGACTTCTTGTATGAAAAATTTGTAACAGAGGGAGAGAATGTTAATGATGTAAGGCACTTTATCATTTTCTATTGTTTAATCAACTAAAACAAATTCCATGTAAACTGCAGAAAGTTAGAAATAAACAAAGATAAGAAGATAAAGAAAATGAAAGACCTAAACTAAACTTTTTATTTAAATGTCTACATGAGCAAGTTTTTCAAATTACAATAAGTCAGCAAATTCATCAAAGAGAACATGAAGGAGATAAAGTGAGCTTGCTTTGCACAGTGCTAATGAACCAACAACAAACCCCTATTCATTTATTTCTGTATATAACTGATGGTTGTAAGTCTCATATTCATTAGAGGCCTGAACAAGACACAGACAGAAAGTTGATGGGTCTCACAGATCACACCCATTAGGAAGGGTTGGAAACAGTGCGAGGCATCCGCATAAGGAGTGGGCACAGAGCAGCTCTTGCAATGAATAAAATATGAAGAACTTGGCAATTACACAGACCAGAGAGAAGTGGCCAGAGGATCATCAGCATAATGATAGCAATAAAAACAGGATTTCATGCTTGTATCTCCTATTTCACATCCCTAAATCTGAATAATATTTATTAACCACTCTCCTGTTTATGGTTTTTTGCAGGGTACATAACAAAAAATAAAGCGAGGCTACGAGTTTCCTGCCTTCAAGATTTTTTTTTTTTTCTGTTTCATAAGTTCCCACAAAGGTCATTTAATTATTCTAAAAGATATTCTACAATTGGAAAATATATGAAAGTGGTAATTTTGGTTTGTGAGTAGGAATGTGCCATTTAAGAATGCTTTGTATTTTAAACATTAGATAAAATGACCAGTTGAAAACATTGATTAACCATTTTGTCCATACATTTCTAAATAAAAAGTGAAAAAAAAATTAGCTGGTGTTTTCTTAGGACTTACAATGTACCAGTTGCTATGTCTCCTCATCATAAAAGGTGGAAAGCAACCAATGATATTGCAAGAGATTGACAGTTATCTACCTAAGGGCAGGGATAATAATTAGTAATCATTATTTATCCAACAAATACTAGACATTAAGCAATTCTTTAAATAACAATTGAATATGTGTATATTACACATATGGAGAAGGTAATGGCACCCCACTCCAGCACTCTTGCCTGGAAAATCATATGGACAGAGGAGCCTGGTGGGCCACAGTCCATGGGGTTGCTAAGAGTCGGACACAACTTAGCGACTTCACTTTCACTTTTCACTTTAATGCATTGGAGAAGGAAGTGGCAACCCACTCCAGTGTTCTTGCCTGGAGAATCCCAGGGGTGGGGGAGCCTGGTGGGCTGCTGTCTATGGGGTCACACAGAGTCAGACATGACTGAAGCGACTTAGCAGCAGTAGCATATTACACATGTATATTATATTATACATCTTTTGGATTTCCCAGAGGGCTCATTGGTAAAGAATTTGCCTATCAAAGCAAGAAATGCAAGAGATGCAGGAAGATCCCCTGGAGTAAGAAATGGCAACCCACTCCAGCATTCTTACCTGGAAAATTCCATACAGGAGCCTGGTGGACTATAGTCCAGGGATCACAAAGAGTCAGACATGGCTGAGCAACGTGAACAAACTCATAATGCTACATTTATGTTTGTAGATATATATGTCTATACACACACAGTATTTAGTGCACGATCCTATTTAAAATATATTGCAGTATAAACACTCTTAAAGGTAATTTCAATATTATTAATTACCCCAAAGATTGATTATTTTACCTAAGATTTGAGACAGGAGCATTATCAAGAAATGTGTTGTTGTATTGCTCCCAGCCAAGCACATATTTCATCAGCTGACATGATGTGGGGCTTCATCTTCAAGAGTCACTTTGTTTTATCAGGAGGAAAAGCTAAGTGATTGGAATAAAATGTGATACACTACATCTAGACACAACTCCAGTGCTGGCAGACCTCCTCTTTGTCTCCTATCAGTATGCACCACTAATGGAGGTGACTTCTAGGATCTCAGTCAATAGGAACAAGTCAATTAAGGGCCCTTTCAGTTGACAGCTAATGCACTGTTGGCTGCTCTTTGAAGTCTAGAATCAAATTAAAGAAATGAGTATATTACTGATGGGAAAGTAAATACTTCCAAGGGTTAGCAGGTTTCTAGGAGTGATTAAAGCAAGACCTAAGACCCAGGCCTCATTTTCGGTTATATGGAATATATTACAAAACAGAGGATATTATCATATCCAAAGTATATGTAATGATTCTGGAATTGTGAATAACAACTATTTCAATTGCTATGTATAATAAGTCATGTCATTGTTTTACGTATCATAAAAACTGAAAATCTACTACGAGTTCAACTAAGTAAGTGAAGTGAGTGAATGAAAGTCATTCAGTCATGTCTGACTCTTTGTGACTCCATGGCCTATACAGTCCATGGAATTTTCCAGGCCAGAATACTGGAGTAGGTAGCCTTTCCCTTCTCTGGGAGATATTCTCAACGCAGGAATCAAACCCAGGTCTCCCACATCACAGGCAGATTCTTTACCAGCTGAGCCACAAGGGAAGCTCAAGAATACTGGTGTGAGTAGCCTATCCCTTCTCCAGCAGATTTTTCTGACCCAGGAATCAAACCAGGGTCTCCTGCATTGCAGGCGGATTCTTTACCAACTAAGCTATCAGGGAACCCCAGTTCAACTAAAATCCATCATTAATTATAAGATTTACTCAAATTCCACAGATATTAAAAACATACACTGAATGCTGGTTTTGATTATGTCTACATATAGTCAAGCCTCCCATGACTCATTTCATCTGCAATTAATCCTCCTTTTTATTTAGTCAAGAAAATTACCTAGTATTTATTTACTTATGCTTGTTGTACATATAAGAAAGATAAAGAATGTCTCCAGCAGGAAACAATGACAGAAAACCCATCAGGATTCTAACAGATTTCTTATGAACAATAACCACTGTTTACCTTAAATTAGACATGTAATACCAATATTTTGAAAAATATCTAAACACTAGAGTTATCAAATAAGAAAAGCATAATACATATGGTAATTTCAAAAGAGGGTTTGAAAAGTCTCCAACACTCCCCTTCCTTTACACCAGTGGGGACTTGTGCCTACTGCAACCAAGAAGGCAGGACAGAAGTGACACCAAATGACTTGGCAGACAAAGTCCCAAAAACCTCTGTCCAGTAGTTGCTGGACTATGATTTCATGAGAGACCCTTGCTCATTACATCCTAAAATACCCTTATCCTGCCTGCATACCAAAGAAGTGAGGAGCCAATGCTGCACTAGTATGAGAATGTCTTTTGGATGGATAAAAGAAAATAGCTGTTACAAACAGGATTTTCATTTGGTTTAGTTGAAAAATTAGATTATAAAGAACTATTCTACTAACTTTTGGGGGAGTTACTAGACTCCCAAGATTTCATTTAGAAGATTCAAAAGGACTTCTGTTCGGTTCAGTTCAGTTCAATCAATCAGTCATGTCCGACTCTTTGCGACCCCATGAATCGCAGTACGCCAGACCTCCCTGTCCATCATCATCTCCCAGAGTACACTCAAACTCCCTTCCATCAAGTCTGTGATGCCATCCAGCCATCTTATCCTCTGTCGTCCCCTTTTCCTCCTGCCCCCAATCCCTCCCAGCATCAGAGTCTTTTCCAATGAGTCAACTCTTTGCATGAGGTGGCCAAAGTACTGGAATTTCAGCTTTAGCATCATTCCTTACAAAGAACACGCAGGACTGATCTCCTTCAGAATGGACTGGTTGGATCTCCTTGCAGTCCAAGGGACTCTCAAGAGTCTTCTCCAACACCACAGTTCAAAAGCGTCAATTCTTCAGTGCTCAGCTTTCTTCACAGTCCAGATTTCACATCCATACATGACCA
>SJYV01041687.1:621547-646565 GCA_006410875.1 Neotragus pygmaeus
AAAAAATAAAGTCTGACAGTTTCCACTGTTTCCCCATCTATTTCCCATGAAGTGCTCGGGCCAGATGCCATGATCTTCGTTTTCTGAATGTTGAGCTTTAAGCCAACTTTTTCACTCTCCACTTTCACTTTCATCAAGAGGCTTTTTAGTTCCTCCTCACTTTCTGCCATAAGGGTGGTGTCATCTGCATATCTTACAATGATCTTAATGTTTTTAATTTAATATTTATATGCCTCATATCATACTAAAAATGTCACTTCTTCCATGAAGCTTTCTTCAATTAGCTATAGAGAGCTCCTACTCCTTTAGAAGTTTTATAATAACAAACAAGTATCTGTAATAAAATTCTGTATTCTAAAGATAATTTTAAGTATCCTTGGAGATGACGTAATATTATTTATCTCTCTTCATTTCTCTGATTTCAGACGGTTTTGAAAAAGAACATGATCAATTAATTCAGAATAAAATATAGATTAGAATTATCTTCTTGAGGACAGAAAATTAAATGATAGAAATAAATTATCTTAGATTCTAGTCAATATTTTGCAATGACCTATAGCAAAAGAATTTTTAAAAAGTATATATATATATATATATATGTATATGTATATCTTCTTTACTTTGCTGTACACCTGAAATTAATACAACATTGTAAATCAAAACTCTATTCCAATAAAGTTGTTTTCTTTAAAGGAAAACAAGTAAATTCTATTTTGGTGGTAAAAGTATCAAAAAGAAAGATACCATCAGTTCTACATATCTTACAAAAAGAATTCCAATCCTCAAGTGAGATATAAGTATTTTTGAACATTGAGTTTTGAATTAATTTTCCGTATGAGATTCTTTATGGGAGAACACAAATGAATCTACCGGAAAATGCACTCAATAGCACACTCATCAAAAAGGCAATACATTGAATTTCACATGGAGCAATTTCTTGAAGTTCCTGTGTAAAAAGCCAAGGAACAAATGTTGATACATCAAGGTAATACCATCAAGGATGAGCCCTAAAATGACTGGCTTGATGGAAAAGACTGAAATTAAGGAATGAGTGGATGGCATGGCTTTCCTCCAGCCCTCTCATTCCCTAATATTCCTTATTTTAGCTGGTCTTTGGGTGATTGCTAGAGAGAAGACTCTTTGAGGATACACTCTTTCATAAGGGCTTGTGGTGTTGGTGTGACTTTGAATTTGGCCTGGATGTTTTAGAGAAGAGCTGTGCTGTGCCAAGTCTCTTCAATCGTGTCTGACTTTTTGCTACCCTATGAACAGTAGCCCACCAGGCTTCCCTGTCCATGGGATTCTCCAGGCAAGAATACTGGAGGGAGATGACATTCTTACTCAAGGGGATCTTCCTGGCCCAGGGACTGAACCCATGTCACTTAATTCTCCTGTGTTGGCAAGGTAGATTCTTTATCTCTAGTGCCACCTGGGAAGTGTCTCAGATGGTAAAGAGTCAGCCTGCAATGCTAGTGACCTGGGTTCAATCCATGGGTCAGGAAGATTACCTGGAGAAGGGAATGGCAACCTACTCCAGTATTCTTGCCTGGAGAATCTCATGGATGGGAGAGTTTGTCTGACTATAGTCCATGGAATCACAAAGGGTTGAATATGAATTAGTAACTAACAGTTTCACTTTAGAGGAGAGTTGAGATAATTCCACATCTATCCTATATAGCCAAATGGGGGAAAGGAAGGAGAGAAGGAATAAGTTGGACTTTTCAGCTCTATTTGCACACTCTGCTTTCCCTTACTGTTCTTTACTGTTCAGATGATTTGAGCATAGCAGGCACTCAGAAAATATTAATCAATGGTGATATGTAATTGTTGTTAGCTCTTTGCAACTGGTGTAGGATGGATTGTGTCCTCCTGAAGTCCTATGTTGAAGTGCCAAATCTGAATACCTCAGGATGTCTTCATATTTGCAGACATGGTCTTTCAAGAGGTAATGAAGTTACTATGAGGCTTTTAGGGTAGGGGCCTAATCCAATGTGGCTGGTGTCCTTATCAGTTCTCTTCATTTAAAGAGACACAGGGGATGTGTATCCATAGATGGAAGACCACATAGGGACACAGCAGGAAGATGGGCGCCTACATGCCAAGAGAGATGAAAAACTACCCATTCCTATGTCTCCATCTTGGACATTCTCCATCTTGGACACCTAGTCTTGAGATTTGTGAGAGAGTAAACTTCGGTTTTTAAACTACTCTGCAGTATTTTGGCAGAGCAGCCAAAGCAAACACAATCAGTACCATTTAGGATCCCCACTGAATTTTAAGAATTTTGGATTCTAAAATCCCTAACTCATTGAAAAAATGCTCTAATGACCCTCAATGACCAAAGGAGATAATGGTATTCATGAAAGGAGATAGGGCAAGACAAATTCAATTTGTCAGCTTGTTTTTTAAAAACTGATTACTTTGATGTCTTCTGTGATTTTTGCTATGGTTTTGATTTAGTTTGTTTGTCTGTTTCTTGCACCTTTCATTTCAGTCTTACAAATAAACCAAGTGGACATAGTTCCTTCTGGCAATTCTGACTACTGAGATTTGCCCTCCACCCAGGGTGAACAGAAAATTAGGCTGAGCAACAGTGAGTGTTGAAAAGATACTTTTTTTTTCTTCTACCAGATGAACAGGATCTGCCATCATCACACATGGGAAAATATGTTGACTTTGGGAAAACATAGAAATGGAAGCAGATGGAACAGCATTACTTTTGTTGATAGTGAAGAAAACAATTTTTGCCACCTTAAAATATATCAAAGAAGAAAAGAAAATAAGGGTTTAGAAATTACATTCTCAATATTATCTGATAAAATATAAACTTATAACTTGTTTTCCAAGAAATTTAGCATTCTATTGTCATACCTAAAAGAACACAGACACATGCTTTGCGACATGTGAACTGTAGCCCACCAAGATCCTCTGTCCATGGAATCTTCCAGACAAGAATACTGGAGTGAGTAGCCATTCCCTTCTCTGAGGATCTTTCCAAGCCAGGCATCAAACCTGATTCTCCTGCATGACAGGCAGATTCTTTACCCTCTGAGCCATCAGGGAAGCCCCACAAAAAATAATATATTATGTCATTTTGAGGGAAAATAAAATGAATATATTTTGCTATAGCAAATTTATTTAAAGTTGTCATTTTAATTTTTGAATGCTATTGTGTTTTGTATTTTCAAATTTCCTAGCAAGACTTGCTCAGGGAAAATGAACTTGGCTCTTCACTCTACTTTTTTTCTATGTCCCTTTGCTCTATGTCTTTACAGAAAGTAGCTCTAATTGGAGTAGGGTCCCCTAAATATTTAAAATACATTTAAAAATCTATCTTCTGGGTCACTTAAAAATTGGGGATTTTAAAAAAAGAAGTTGTTCTCTAAAATACCATCAGCTGCTAGGTTATTCCTCGTGTCATCAATTACATTGTAAACTCATTGGAGCAGGAGGATTGAGAGAAACAATCACATGTGATTCCAGCTTCCATGGGAAATGAGAACACATGCTTTCAGAAAATATTCAAAGATGGATACCATTAGGGCTTTCAACAGCTTGAGTGACAATATTTAGCACTGAGTTAAAATACTGTCACACTTCACTAAAATGCTTCAGATACACATTCTGAACACAATTCATCAGTTAGTCAACATATGGCAGCTTAGGAAGTGCAAAGGCCATGTTCTCAGATGGAGTGCAAGCCCAGTTTTGGGGACTGGCCTTGAATATATTGTCAACATGAGACTGAGTTCACTCTGGGATCATGGAGGAACAGAGGCAGCACTAAATTCACAGATAATCTGAATCCAGCTTTGAATTAAGCATCTCACTACCCGCCTCATCAACATGGGCCATTTGTGTATCTGCAATTCCTCATTCATCCCTGAAAAAAAAAGTCACGTGTCCAAGAGATTACCTTTTTTCCATTATCCATGAGTTCTTCTCAAAGAAATCATCTGCTTCAAGCAATGAAAACTACAAGCAGTCTCCCAACAAAATTCTGACCTCTGGACTATTGCTTCCATGACCAACCTCATTTTTTCCTTTGAAAATCTCAGCTGTAACCTCTTGGCAGGAATAAACTTTCTAGAGGAACAATGGCAGTATTTTCTAAAGTTTTACAACTCTAAAGATCTTTTTTAAAAAGTTCATTGTATTGAAGTATAGTCGATTTAAAATGTTGTGCTAGTTTCTACTGTACAGCGAAGCAACTCAGTTACACACACACACACACACACACACACACACACACACACAGTTCTCTGTGTTATACAGTGGAGCCTTATTGTTCATTCAATTAAGATCTTTTCAAGTAACTTTTAAATTATTTAAAATCCTTTTAAAATCTTTTAAATAATTTTTTGAAAAAAGTATTCATCATAGTATTATTCAGAGGGGGAAAAAATGAGATATAATCTAAATTCCCCCAATAAAGGAATGATTTAAAAAATTATCACACAATCACATAAGGAACCACTATAGAGCCATGGAAAATTACCTTAGGCAAAAGGTTTTCCAATGAACATTGGGAAGCATATATCTTTTCAAGTTATGGTTTTCTTGAGTAGATGACCAGGATTAAGATTACAGAATACTACTCAGCAGTAAAAAAAGAAAGAAAATATGACATCTGCAGCAACATGGATAGACCTAGAGTGCCATACTAAGTTGAAGTCAGAGAAGGACAAATATCGTATGATATTGCTTATATGTGGTATCAAAAAAAATGGTACAAATGAATTTATTTATAAAACAGAAATAAAATACAGATGTAAAAAACAATTTTATGGTTACCAGAAGGGGTAGGAGGGGATAGATAAATTGAAAAATTGGAATTGAATTATACATGCAACTATACATAAAATAGATAACAAATAATGACCTACTGCATAGCTCAAGAACCTACTCAACATTCT
The DNA here is from genome assembly GCA_006410875.1 of Neotragus pygmaeus. Taxonomy (NCBI): domain Eukaryota; kingdom Metazoa; phylum Chordata; class Mammalia; order Artiodactyla; family Bovidae; genus Neotragus; species Neotragus pygmaeus. The sequence continues at coordinate 626,464 of SJYV01041687.1, forward strand.
GTAATGACATATATGGAAAAAAGAATCTAAAAAAGAGTACATATATGTATACATATAACTGATTCACTGTGCTGTAGACCTAAAACTAGCACAACATTTAGGGGGGCAGTCCTAAGGTGGCAGAGGAATAGGGCGGGTAGACCACTGTCTCCCCCACAAATCCATCAAAAGAACACATAAACGCTGAGTAAGTGCCACAAAACAACTTCCGAATGCCGGCAGAGGACATCAGGCATCCAGAAAAGCACCCCAGTGTCTTCAAAACGAGGTAGGAAAAAATATAACAGACAAAAAATAGAGACAAAAGAGGTAGGGATGGAGCTCCATCCCAGGAAGGGAGTCTTAAAAGGAGAGAAGTTTCCAAACACCAGGAAACACTCTCACTGCCGAGTCTGTGGCGAGCCTTGGAAGCACAGGCAACATAACAGGGAGGGAAAATACATAAATAATTAAAACCCACAGATTACAAGCCCAACAGTTACTCCCCCAGCAGAGGAGCAGTGCAGACGCCTGCACCCACCACTAGCAAGCGGGGACTGGGCAGGGAAACACTGGCTGCATTGCTTAGAGTAAGGAGCCGGCTTGAATGCTCAGAGGACAATCTGAGTGAACTAACTGGGCTAGCAAACCAGACTATGGGATAGCTACCACAGGAAAACCCCTAAGACACCACCAGGCCAGTGCACAGAACAAAGGACAGAATAGAACTAGCCGGCTGCAGACCATCCCCCTCTGGTGAGAGGCAGCCAGAGCCAGAAGTGGGCAATGGCAGCCCCAGAGAGACATTATCTACCAAACTGCAAGCAGGCTTCTTTGCTAACTAAGACTTCTTGGGGTTCTGGACAGTCAACATCCGCCTGAGAAGGTGCACTGGTTGTACACCCAGAAAACCGAGCAGCAGGGACCGGGGAGGCAATAAATCACAGCGACCATGCTCACCAAACACCTCATCACCTGAGCTGCTTGGACCTGGGAAGGACACAAAATGCAGGCCCAACCAAGTTTGCACCTCTGAGGACTACCCAAGTGCCTGAACCTGAGTGGCTTAGACCTGGGAGGTGCATGCAGCCCAGGGCTGGCCTTGGACAGTTCCTGGTAGAGCATCCTAAAACCTGAGCAGTGTGGGCAGGGAGGGCGCACGCTCTGTGAGCAGGGGCAGGCCCAGTGTGGCAGAGGCACTGTGAGCACACGCCAGTGTTAATTGCAGCATCCCTCCCTCCCCACAGCAGGACTGAACAAGTGAGGCTAAAAAAGATGTCCACCACCACCCCCTTTGTGTCAGGGTGGAAATCAGACACCGAAGAGACTAGCAAACAGAAGAAGCTAAAACAGAGGGTACCACCTTGGAAGTGACAGGTGCAATAGATTAAAACCCTGTCGTTAGTACCAACTACATAGGAAGAAGCCTGTAGATCTTCAGAAATATAAGCTGGACCAAGGAAATATCCGAAAATGAACTGACCCACAATACCCACATAAACACCAGAGAAAGTCCTAGATATATTTTTGCGATCATTCTTTTATTTATTTATTTATTTTAATTTTTAATTCCTCTATTACTTATTTAATTTTCACCTTTATAACCTACTATTACTTTGCAAAAAAAGACCCTACTTTTTAAAAGCAAACTTCATATATATATATTTATTTATAATTTTTGTGACTTTTTTTTCTTTTTTTCTTTCCTTTTTTTTCTTCTTTTAATATTGTATTTTTGAAATTCCAAACTCTATCTTAGACTTTTAATCTTTGCTTTTTGGTATTTGTTATCAATTTTGTACCTTTAAGAACTCAATTTTCAGTACCCATTTTTACTTGGGATCAAGATTACTAGCTTGACTGCTTTCTTCCCCTGTGGACTCTCCNATATTGTATTTTTGAAATTCCAAACTCTATCTTAGACTTTTAATCTTTGCTTTTTGGTATTTGTTATCAATTTTGTACCTTTAAGAACTCAATTTTCAGTACCCATTTTTACTTGGGATCAAGATTACTAGCTTGACTGCTTTCTTCCCCTGTGGACTCTCCTGTTTCTCTACCAGGTTGCCTCTGTTTCCTCCCTACCGCCTTTCTTCTCTACACAACTCAGTGAATTTGTGTGTGTTCCAGATGGTGGAGAACACTTAGGGAACTGATTACTGGCTGGATCTGTCTCTCTCTATTTGATTCCCTCCTTTTATCCTCCTGGCCACCTCTGTCTCCTTCCTCCCTCTTCCTTTCTCTGTATAACTCTGTGAACATCTCTGAGTGGTCCAATTGTGGATTGCACATAAGGAAGTGATTACTCGCTAGCTTGCTCTCTCCTCTATTGATTCCACCTCATCTTATTTATTCAGGTCACCTCTAATTCCCTCTTCCCTCTTCTCTTCTCCATGTAACTCTGTGAACCTCTCTGAGTGTCCCTCACTGTGGAGAAACTTTTCGTCTTTAACCTAGATGTTTTATCAATGGTGCTGTATAGAAGGAGAAGTCTTAAGACTACTGTAAAAGATAAGACTGAAAACCAGAAGCAGGAGACTTAAGTCCAAACCCTGAAAACACCAGAGAACTCCTGACTCCAGGGAATATTAATGGACAGAAACTCATCAAATGCCTCTGTACCTACACTAAAACCAAGTACCACCCAAGAGCCAACAACTTCCATAGCAAGACATGCCATGTATATTCTCCAGAAACACAGGAACACAGCCCTGAGCTCCAATATACAGACTGCCCAAAGTTACTCCAAAACCACTGACATCTCATAACTCATTACTGGACACTTCATTGCACTCCAGAGAGAAGAAATCCAGCTCCACCCACCAGAACACTGACACAAGCTTCCCTAACCAAGAAAATTTGANTCTCTTATACACATCTTATCAGACCAAATGATATTCCCTCCATTTTCAATCTCATGATAAGATTAATATTTGGTCAGGCCACTTTTTGTGTGTGTGCTTTATATTACTTTGTAGATTGTTTTTGCACTGATATACAACATTTGAACACTTTGTGTCAAACACAGTACTAAAAATCTATATATCCCCTATGGTATATGCATGTCACAAGAGGCAATGAAGAATAAACATTGCTTAAACATGTATTATTTGCTAGCAACTGTGGGTGGTGATTTAGATATGTCATCTATTTAATCTTAGACATTACTTTGCCAACAAAAGTCTGTCTAGTCAAGGCTATGGTTTTTCCAGTGGTCATGTATGGATGTGAGAGTTAGACTGTGAAGAAAGCTGAGCACCGAAGAATTGCTGCTTTTTAACTGTGGTGTTGGAGAAGACTCTTCAGAGTCCCTTGGACTGTAAGGAGATCCAACCCATCCATTCTAAAGGAGATCAGCCCTGGGTGTTCTTTGGAAGGAATGATGCTAAAGCTGAAACTTCAGTACTTTGGCCAGGCCATGAGAAGAGTTGACTCATTGGAAAAGACTCTGATGCTGGGAGGGATTGTGGGCAGGAGGGAAAGGGGACAACAGAGGATGAGATGGCTGGATGGCATCACCGACTCTATGGACATGAGTGAACCCTGGGAGTTGGTGATGGACAGGGAGATCTGGTATGCTGCGATTCATGGAGTCACAAAGAGTCAGGCACAACTGAGCGACTGAACTGAACTGAACTGAACTGAGAGAGAGTTTTACTTTACCCACATTATAGATGGGGAGACTGAGACTCAGAGAAGTTAAACAATCTGTCCAAAGCGTATGGACAGACCTAAACTTAAATTTGGCTTTGTTAGAGTCCATCTACGCTCTAATCCACTTTAGGGCCCTGTCTCCCCATTAATTTTGGGCACTCAGTAATTTCTGTTCAGTAAAGTCCCTGGCTTGACCTCTAATGAGTCCATATCATTTCTTTAAGTTACTGATGTCATGTCACTTCCTTTCTTTCCAGGGTCTAGAATATTTATATATTTAGCCCCAAAGGAAGCAGAGTATGAAAACTCATCCAATAGGATTATATTCAGTGTTTATAATCATCAACAGGAGGGGAAGAAAACTAAAGGCAATAGTTGGATTTTTTTGTTTGTTCTCCCAAAGATGAACAGTTTGAGCCCTTTTCTTTATTTCCCTTCCATAATTTTCACTCTGATACACTGTAGAACAGTTGAAAAAAATGTCACAATAGAGAAACAAGATAAACAAGTGTCGGGAAAATTCATGGATAGGAGTTTCTGGTGAAAACTGAAATTTGTTGGATTGATTTTTATAATTTTTTCTAGGTGCAAAGGTGGGTTTATTAAGTGAAAGTAGGAAAAAGCATCCTTGTCTGTTACCAAACTCAGGTAGGATAGCTTTCTTAGGCACAAAGAAGAAGCTTAATGAATATTAATAACTTTACATTTGCATTTTTATCTTTTTCTAATTTTTTAAAAATTAATTTTTACTGAATATAGTTGCTTTTGGAGAAGGAAATGGAAACCCACTCCAGTATCCTTGACTCATGGACAGAGGAAGCTGGTGGGCTGCAGTCTATGGGGTTGCAAAGAGTCATCCACAACTGAGCAAGTAACACACTAATACCACAGCTGCTTTACAATGCTGTGTTAGCTTTTACTGTACAGCAAAGTGAATCATTCATACATATATCCTTTCTTTTCTTGGACTTCTTTCTCAATTAGGTCACTGGAGAAAATTAAGTAGAATACACTGTTCTATACAGTAGGTTTTCATTCAGTTCAGTTCAATGGCTCAGTCATGTCTGACTCTGCGACCCCATGAATCGCAGCACACCAGGCCTCCCTGTCCATCACCAACTCCCAGAGTTCACTCAGACTCACGTCCGTCGAGTCAGTGATGCCATCCAGCCATCTCATCCTCTGTCTTCCCCTTCTTCTCCTGCCCCCAATCCCTCCCAGCATCAGAGTCTTTTCCATTGAGTCAACTCTTCGCATGAGATGGCCAAAGTACTGGAGTTTCACCTTTAGCATCATTCCTTCCAAAGAACCCCCAGGGCTGATCTCCTTTAGAATGGATGGGTTGGATCTCCTTGCAGTCCAAGGGACTCTCAAGAGTCTTCAACACCGCAGTTCAAAAGCATCAATTTCAATTCTTCGGTGCTCAGCTTTCTTCACAGTCCAACTCTCACATCCATACATAACCACTGGGAAAACCATATCCTTGACTAGACGGAACTTTGTTGGCAAAGTAATGTCACTGTTTTTCAATATGCTATCTAGATTGGTCATAACTTTCCTTCCCAGGAGTAAGCGTCTTTTAATTTCAAGGTTTTCATTAGTTATCTATTTTATGCAGAGTATTGATAGTGTACATATGTCCTAATTTAAAGTTTTTATTTCCATATCTTATCTGCTTAGAATGAGGCACAGTTGTAAATTTGGGCTTTTAGGTGAGATCAGTCAAATAGCTGCCCTCTCTGCATTTGTTTAACTTTTAATTATTTGTAAAGAAGATGTTGAAAGACTGCTGTGGATAAGCTATAACTGTGTGATTAGTGTTGTCAAGGAAATTGGATAAATCTACATTCAAACTCTAATGTTTTGTTTTTCTTTTGTTATCTTCAGAAGTGGGCAAGTAATTTGGAGCACTAGGTATCTCAAGCCATTTGTTGTTGTTGTTCAGTTGCTAAATTGTGTACAACTCTTTGTAACTCCATGGACTGCCGCACCCCAGGCTCCCTTGTCTTCTACTATCTCTCAAAGTTAGATCAAACTCATGTCCATTGAGTTGGCGACGCTATCTAACCATCTCATCCTCTGCCACCCTCTTCTCTTTTGCCTTCAATCTTTCCCAGCATCAGGGCCTTTTCCAATGAGTATAGTCGTGGCATCAGGTGTCCAAAGTGTTGGAGCTTAAGCTTTAGGGTCAGTCCTTCCAACAAATATTCAGGGTTGATTTCCTTCATGATTGACTGATTTGATCCCAAGCCATAAGGAAAGTCTAACTTTTACTACAGAATAGCCTACCTTATTTACTCCTGTAAGACCTCATATTAGCATAATCATATTTGTATCCATCAGTCAAACAAACATAAAGATGGGCTAATCAGCTGCCTCTGTGGAAAGTAAGAGTCACCTGAGAAAATCCCATCCTCATTTTCCCTTAATTTCACCATTCATTGAAATTATCATGGCTTACCTTGTTGATTCCCTATTTCCCAATAATCTGCCATAGTTGGCATCTATGTTTGAGTTCCAACAGACTCGTGCATAGTTATGTTTCAATGATGTAAATGTTAGATTCCAGGGTCTTAAGTCACACTGACTGAATCAGAATTTCTGGGGATCAGGCCAAGAAATCAACATTTAGCAAACTCCCTAGATGATTCTTATGCACATTATGGTTTGGGGGATACTGTGTCAAGTTGGTGCTTTATTTTACAATTGCCTGTGTTATCATCTATTTAGAACAATGCTTATTGATTGCCTCTAGGCTGGCTCTACTATTCTGCACACTCATGTGCAACATTCAATACTATTCAAGTATCCCCTAAATGTTGAAATGAAATAAATTCCACAATTCCATTCTGAAATGAAAACCTTTCATATAGTAGAAATGATATCAACCTGGCAGCGTGCAGCCTCTGAGCTTCATTGTGGCAAACACAGTATATGTTTGCCACAGCACTCTCCTCCATCCCCTTGGAGTCACCATCACACAGCAAATAAAATTGGATTCTAACGATTTTAATTTTATTCTCTGCTCTGGAAATGGCATCATTTGCTATCCTGGATAAAGGAGATGGTGCTCCTGATTAAAATAATTACATACTGGGAGCTTGGCCAAATGAAAATAAAATGTGGGGGATGATCCTCCAGAGATTTAGAAGTGTGTTGAGGAGAATAAGCACCCAGGGTATTAAGGCATAGGGTGATTATGAGTAACAGGAAAGAATTAGGCAAAGGAACATTTCCACTGAACATGGGAGAAGTTTTGCCAAACCAGCCCTATTTTAGAGAAGGATGATTTCCCAAAAGATGAATATTTATCCACAGGTTGTTGGAAATTGCAAAGCGACCAGCCGTCTAATTTTATTTCCTCTCATCCTAACTAGCTACGATGCCAGAAAAATCTATCAGCTGATCATTATCTATTTAATCTTGAAGTAGTAGCTGCCTATTCTTTAAAAAGTGTACGTTTGTATTTTCTATTCACCTTGGCAAACCTAGTGTCTAACATGGGACTTTGCACATGGCAGGTGTTTGACTGATGTTTAAGGATGGAAGGAGTACAGAGAAATAGAGTATTTTTCATTTCTTTTAAGTTTGCAGTCTAATGTAATTAAAAATCAAATGCACATGGATAAGATGATTGTCTATTAAAGATATATAGAGTTTTCAAGTCTTGTACAAGTGAAAGCTTCTTCTAATACTGCTGCCATTGATCCACTTAATTTGTCCAGAAATTTCAGAGAGGGAGGGATTCCATAAGAGAATTTTACATATAATTGATGTAGATTCTTTTTTATATTAAAAAAGTTTTCAAATTGGAATATAGTTGATTTACAATGATGTGTTTATTTATGAAGGTGTACCGCAAAGTGAATCAATTATACATATGCATTTATCCACTCTTTTCAATAGTCTTTTCCCATATAGGCCATTACAAAGTATTGAACGAAGTTTCCTGTACTATACAGTAGGTCCATATTAGTTATCTCTTTCATATATAGCAGTGTGTATATGTCAATACCAATCTCCCAATTCTTCCCTACCCTGCTTTCCCCCTGGGCTAGCTTGCCTGGTGAATCAGACAGTAAAGAATCTGCCTGCAATGCAGGAGACCCAGGTTCAATCCATACCTGAGGAAGATTCCCTGGAGAAGGGAATGGCTACCCATTTCAGTATTGTTCTTTGGAGAATTCCATAGTCAAAGGAGCCTGGCAGCCACAGGCCATGGGGTCTCAAAAAGCTGTACACAACTGAGTGACTAACACTTTCAAAGCCGCAGTAATCATGTCTCTTTTCTATATCTGTAGCTTTGTTTGTTTTGTAGATAAGTTATCTGTAGCTCCTTTTTTTTTTTTTTTTTTTAGATTCCACGTATAGGTGACATTATATAGTATGATATTTGTCTTTCTCTGTCTGACTTACTTCACCCAGTATGACAAGCTCTGATTCATCCATGTTGCTATAAATGGCATTATTTTGCTCTTTTTATGGCCTGGTTTGAGCTCCCTGAGTCATATATAAAATTCCCACTGGCTATCTATTTTACGTATAATAATGTATATGTTCCCATGTTATTCTCTCAATTTGTCCCATCTTCTCCTCCCCTCACTGTGTACACATGTCTGTTCTCTATGTCTGTGTCTCCACTGCTGCTCTGCATATGTGTTCATCAGTTCCATCTTTCTAAATTCCATATATGTTCATTGATAATAATATTTGTTAGGTTTTTCTATATCAGAGTTGATTCAAATGTGTTCCTTTTAACAGCTGAGTAATATTCCACTGTATATATGTATCACAGCTTCTTTATCCATTCACCTGTCAATGGGCATCTAGGTTGCTTCCATGTCCTAGCTATTGTAAATTGTGTTGCAATGAATATTGGGGTACATGTGTCTTTTTCAACTATGGTATCCTCAGGGTATATGCCCAGGAGGGGTATTGTTGAATCAAATGCTATTTCGAATTCTAGTTTTTTTAAGGACTCTCTATAAGGTTCTCTGTGGTGTCTATATCAATTTACATTCCCACCAGCAGTGCAAGAGCATTTCCTTTCTCCATACTCTCTCCAGCATTTATTGTTTATAGATTTTTATGATGATTATTCTAACCAGTGTGAAGTGACACCTCATTGTAGTTTTGATTTGCATTTCTCTCTAAATGAGTGACATTTAACATCTTTTCATGTGTTTTTTAGCCATCTCTATGTCTTCTTTGCAGAAATGTCTGTTTAGGTCTTCTGCCCACGTTTTGATTAGAATGTTTGCTTTTCTGGGATATTTTTTAACATTTTATTTTAAGAAAAAGTAAGTACAGATATTTCTAATGGCAATTTTCAACTGTCCTAGGCTTTCTTTAATAGAATGTGGCTCAAAATACTCTGAGAATCACTGTCCCACTGAGGTAGGAATACAGCAGACACTTTTGGCAGCCAACCTAGCAACCCTTCCTTCCACAGATTACTCATAAAACCTATACTTGGAACAGTATAAGTAGATAAAGAGGAAACTCTGCATTATGCAGCTTGTTTATAAATCCTTGTAGCCATGTCATCTAGTGCAAAATGCTTAAACTTTACACACTTTCACTTTCACTTATATATAATGGAGATAAAATTATTTACCAAATATGGCTGTTGTTAGGATTAAATGAAATAATTACAATAGCATCTGACATGCTCAGGTTTAGCTATCATCATTATTGTTGTTGTTGTTGTTGTTTTTATTTGGCTGAGCCTCAACGGAGGTGGGTCCTAGAAGAAAACTAGTATTGTAACTATTTTAAACTTATCAATATAATTCAATTTATTTTATGGTAGTTGTTTCAGACAATGGTGTGTTATTCAGTTCTGGCCAATAATATGCAAAAGAATATCAGACCAGGGAATCAAAATGAGTTGCAAAGATCTTCTTTTGCTAACAGATGTTATTCATTCATTCATTATTCTACAAACATCAGGGGATTCTGAGTGTGAGGCTTGAACTATGGAAAGAATCTTGTCTGTACTGATATGAAGTTAAACGATCCTACTGCTGCTGCTGCTGCTGCTTCACTTCAGTCCTGTCTGACTCTGTGTGAGACGGCAGCCCATCAGGCTCTCCCATCCTTGGGATTCTCCAGGCAAGAACACTGGAGTGGGTTGCCATTTCCTTCTCCAATGCATGAAAGTGAAAAGTGAAAGTGAAGTTGCTCAGTCGTGTCCGACTCTTAGCGACTGCATAGACTGCAGCCCACCAGGCTCCTCCGTCCATGGGATTTTCCAGGCAAAAGTACTGGAGTAGGGTACCATTGCCTTCTCCATAAGCGATCTTAGAACTGTCCAAATGTAAAAGTTTTTGTAAATGAGATAAATATTTTTATTGTGTAAATAAATTTGCAATAAGCTTTCTGTTACTTGTGACCACAAGCATCTTGATTGTTAGAATTAATACAAAATAAGAAGAGCCTAGATGAAAGCATATAGAGACAGGATAGAGAAGGTGGTTTTGAGAACATCAAAGATATGTACTATAAAAGATGCAGTGACCATTTGTATGTTGAGGGCAAGGACAGAGGGGAGTGTCTGTTGATGCCACTCCAATGAGTCATACAGGAGAAAGGGAACTTAACAATATGAAGAGACGATACACTCAAAAGGACTTCGGAAAGGAAGAAAGAGGGATCGTCTAGAAGACTAATGTGTAGTAGCAGTAAGAAGAAAAGCAGCAGAGGACAATTTCCTGGATACCCAGAGCAAGACTTTCAAAGAAATCTGGACAGACTCAAAAGCCACAGAAAACTCAGGTTGAATAAGGTCTAAGAATTATACTTACCAATGACTTGGTCCCAAATTTCCCTAAAAAACAATTTTAGAAAAGTACTAAAAAGAAGCCATTCTGCAGCAGATAAAGGAGGAAGCTGGGGGTAAAAAAATAAAAAGCTGGAGATTGGGAAATCTGGTTATAAAGCTTAAAGGAGAGATGAAATCATATTCATCTTTATAGCTTCAATACAACACTTGGCATATTCTGTGCACAAAAGATATCTGCTGGGTGGATGAACAGATAAATGGACAGGCAGACAATGGATATGAAGTCCTCTTGTAGAATTGAGAACACTTAAGAATTCTAGGCTGAAACCTTAAAATTTATATAAGGCAGATACACTAGTTTTCTATCCCAAGTCTTGTACAAAGGTATCTAATAAACTAAAACTTCCTTCCAAAATCTGTCCGATTTAACTTTAGCAAGAAGTTACAAGATGGAAGCTCCCTGAACAAAGGTAGACTGAAATTGTTGACCAAAACAGAGTTTTTAACTTTTCAAATTAACTTGCCAACATTTAAAAATCAAGAGATTTAACATAAAAGACTGGATTTCTGGGCTTGCTTGGAAAATCAGAAGTCCTGGAAGTACTCGCCCAAATTCCTACAAACTAGTCTTCCCATGAAGGATAAATTTGGCCCTCCAAATCCACTTCCTATCATTTCCTGTCCAACTCATCACTTTCACGCAAGGTCAAGCATCAGCAAAGGTGACCCCCCCCAAAAAAAGGGATCTTGATGCACTGTTCTTTTTTGCTTGTTTGTTTGTTTGTTTGTATTTTCTGTAATTTTGTAGATGAATTAAAAGGAAAATAACTATTTACTTTCCTATTTTACCTATCAAAATTGGGAAACCAATGACAACCAGGTTGGTTTTATGGTTTTAAAAAAATGAAGAATATGGTAAGTTTCTTTGTTAAGTAAAGTTATTTGAAACTTGGAAATAAGACAAAAGGATGACTAATATACTTTCAAGGTCATACTAAAGCAGTAGTTAACAGGTCCATCCAATACTTAATTATCTAAAAGATAATTTAATTACCTAGGTGATTCATTATTTCTTTAAGGGCTCTATATATATTTTTTTTTAAATTTATTTATTTTTAAATTTAACTTTACAATACTCTATTGGGTTTGCCATACATCAACATGAATCCACCACAGGTGCACACAAGCTCCCAATTTTATTTGACTTGCTTTTAACTATTGATTAGGACAACAATACTTGCTAACCTGCAGATTTTTTGCCTAGTAGAAACAAACATGATTTCTGAATCTAAAAGTTATAATTTCATTGCCCTATAAGACATCAACAACTGTTGTCTCTAACAAGCTAAAATAAGCATGGTTTACTGACTAACTGTGTAAATCTGTGTTCCTCAAGGGGTCTTCAAACAAACATTAACACTCTGCTGGTTCTCTTATTGATGATTTGCCTAAATTTTTAGCATATTTGTTCTACAAATATAAAAAATATATAATATAATTTGACAACTTTGAGAAAGACAGAACTTTTATATATGTTTATTGTTTACAGAAATTAAGTCTTTCTGGAAATAATATTTCCATTTCTATTAGCTCGTTGATGCACACTTTTTTGGGATCACTATGAAAATGAACACACACACACACACACACACACACACACACACAAAGAAGCTAGGTATTTCTTTAAGCAATTTTTTCTACTTAATCTCAGTATAAATGAATGTAATAAGGAATTTCCAAAAAAACTTGTTATTTCTATCAAAGCCTGGGGCATAAGTAATTTCAAATAAAAATGATGCTAGCCAAACATGGAAGCAACCTAGATATACAATGGAATATTACTCAGCCATGAAAAAATGAAATAATGCCATTTGTAGCAACATGGATTGACCTTGAAATTATCATAATAAGTGAAGTAAGTCAGAGACAAATATTATATGATATCACTTATATGTTAAATCTAAGAAAAAGATGCAAATTAATTTATTTATGAAACAGAAATAGATTCACAGACAAAAAACAAACTTACATTACAGAGAGGAAAGAGGTGAGAGGTAAATTAGGAAGTTGAGATTAACATATACACACTACTATACATAAACTAAACAACAAGGTCCAACCACATAGCACAAGGAATTCTATTCAATATATATATTGCCTATCTGGGTTTCCCAGGTGGTGTTAGTAGTAAAGAACCTGCCTGCCAATGCAGGAGACATAAGAAAGGTGGGTTTGTATACTGTATTGGTGTTTTTCTTTCTGGCTTACTTCACCAATACAATATTGTAAAATAATTAACCTCCAATTAAAGTAAATAAATTTATATTTAAAAATAAAAGAGAGAGGTGGGTTTGATTCATGGGCTAAGAAGATCCCCTTGAGCAGGCATTGCAACCCATTCCAGTATTCTTGCCTGGAAAATTCCATGGTCAGAGAAACATGGGGTCACAAAGAGTCAGACACAACTGAAGCAACTTAGCATGTATGCATGCATCATCTATCTATCTATACATAAAACTGAACCACTGTTCTGTATATCTAAAAGTAAAATAATAACATAAATCAAAACTATACTTCAATTAAAAAACAGACTAAATAAATAACTAAATTAAAAAGATGCTAGCTACTGACCACTTTACAATTCAGTCCACAAGACACTTTGTTGTAGTGGACATAGTATATGGTGACCAAGTTATGATTACAATTTAATGTTCAGACAAGGATGGCCCAAGCTGAACTCTTCCCTTGTTGCAAAAATGAAATAATCTTTTTCTGAAGCTTCTCTGTAGTAATGTAAGAAAGAAATTCTCACATTAAAGGGAAACACCACAGTTGGCAACTGGTGAGTACTGAACGCTAATAGTTAATGATCACTAAGTGATGGTGTGGGAATCCACTGTCAGTCTAAACCAAGAGTCACACTCATTCTTAAAAACAGCATAGTAGCAAGAAGACTACGTGTAGCCTCCTTACTCTATCAATGTCAGGGAACTATTTTACAAACGCAGAGCCAGTAATGCCACATCAATGTCAACCTGACTTAATAATAAGTAGCAATGTGATTTACATCCCTCTTGTGAGTTACTCTCCTTATACCTCCAATCACCAGGTGCATATTCTCTGTTTCTGCTTTCTCTTCTTTGTGTTCTTGGAAGCTGCCCCCACAGACTGCATCACCCAGATTCCAAAGTCTGTTTGGCAAAAGAAACACCAGTAGGAAGTTTAAAGGAAAAGGGGGTTAAGTGTATCTCATTCTGCCTTTCTCTATTTCATTCTTGCTCCTTCTCTGCTTTGGTGGAACTACCCATGGTTGAGCTTCTTAACTGAATGCAGCTTTTGTCTGCAAGCCCTCTTCCACCACCCCAGCTTCATCTGCCCTTCAGCTCCAGGAGTAGTGACTCTCCCCACTTTTGCTATTATCTGGGTGTCTTTACATCATATGCTGTTATCTCCAAATCCTGCTGTCACCACTGTAAGCAACTCTTTCAGTAAAGCCTCTTTATTCTGACTGAGCTGAAGTCTAGATCATACAATACTAATTATGATAGAAAAGTTTCACTGAATTTAAGTATCACATAACTATAAACTCAAATAACACTATAAGCTCAATTGTCAATACTCAGATGATTTAAATAACAACCACCACCAAAGCACCATATGGGTCCAACTAGTTACCTGAAGTATTAGTAACCTGTACCCAACTGAATAGGTTTGGTTGATATCATTATTGATATAATTTTGGTTGAATTTTATCCTGCCAGCATTGGCTCATATATGAAACATTATTGATCCCCACTTATATTTTAAGGTATCCAAACTGGAATAATAATTTAATATAATTTGTTTGCAGGAAAAAGGCATTTATAATACTTGAGTTGATATGGGAGCTTTTTAAAATTTGAGTACAATTGCTTTGCAGTGTTGTATTAGTTTCTGCTGTATAACAAAATGAGTCAGCCCGTATGTATACATGTATGCCCTCTCTCTTGAGCCTTCCTCCCACTGACCCACATCCCATCCATCTAGGTTGTCACTGAGCAACAAGCTGAACTCCCTGGGCTATACAGCAGGGTCTCACTAGCTATCTGTTTCACACATGGCACATAAACACCAATCCTAAAGAGAATTTCACCAAAGAAGATACACAGATGAGGCACATGGAGAGATGCTCAACATCACTGATTATCGGAAAGGAGATCAAACTTGCAATAAGGTATTACCTCACATCAGTCAGGAAAAGACTATTACAGTAAAGGCTGGAGAGGATGTGGAGCCTTTTTTTTTTTAATAACTGAATTTGTTAAAGGAAGATATACCTATTTTTTGAAAGATGAGGCAGAGAGGAATGAAGAATCCTCATAGCCACTACAATATAAAGCTAGAATCTACTGCTCCCACCTCTATTCACCTGCCCCCATTCCTGATCATGATCTAAATGTGACTATTTTGTTTGTACTGAGCCTTCTAAATGGCCAAGAAAGAGCAGTGATGGGGCAAATGAAGAGAGAGATTATTTCTTCAAACTTTATTTACATTTATTGGATGGTAGATCTATTGACATGATACAATATCATATGTAATACAGCTTAATAAATAAGCAAGTCTTTATACAAGTATTTTTACTCCCACTTAATGACATTTGTTCATATCCAATGAAACTCTATCTTAAATGTTGATGACTTTATAGAGAAGCCCAAACTTTTCTCTAACCTCTGTACTCATGTCCCTCACCAGGACACCTATCAGGATCATCCCTGAGCATGGATAATCCTGCTCCCTGCTCAGTGTCATTGGATAGCTGTTAAGTTTCTTCTTCTACCCTAGGACACTTTGAGGACCATGAAAATCATGAGAAGTCAGCAATAGACTAACAATGCTTTGGGAGAAAATACAAGCATGATCAAATTTTCATACAAATGTCAATTCTCCCCAAATAAAATTACCCTGAAATTAGTGATTCACATTAGATTTTAGCTGTGGCCAAGGGAAACAAAAGGGTTGAGACCACATAAATCTGTGCATTCCCTTTTCCTTTATTTTCTAAATTGAAGGACATTGTCCCCCAAGTGACACAAAATCAATTATATCTAACATTTGGAAAGGAAATATTGGCTGTTTTGACACCTCTGTTTCCTCCCAGATGAAATCTCAGAGGATGTGAAGCAGTAACTTACAATTCAAACTACCACTTTCCAAGTTTTAAGGCCAAACCTAAAAAGACTTCTTCTGGGCCCAGCACCTGTTGTGCAGGTAGGGGAGACCAGACCTGGGAAGAGTGATGTGTTAGATATTTTTCCCTTCACTTGGGAAAACCAGAGGTCTGCCTGCAGGGAAAGAGCCACAAGTGGGATGAGTTGGAGGACTGGGATTGACATATGTGCACTGCCTTGAGTAAAACAGATAGCTGGTGGGAGCTCAGCTCAGTGTTCTGTGATGACCTAGAGGGCTGAGAGGGTTGGAGGGGCCAGGGCGAGGGGGCGTATGGAAGGGAGGTCCAAAGGAAAAGGGACATATGTATACTTGTGGCTGATTCTCAAGATTCTCTCAAGGATCTGCTCAAGTCTCTCAAGTCTTCTCAAGTCTCTCAAGAAGACTCTTGAGACTCCCTAGGACTGCAAGGAGATCAAATCAATCAATCCTAAAGGAAATCAGTCTTGAATATTCATTGGAAGAACTAACGCTGAAGCTGAAACTCGAATATTTTGGCCACCTGGTGAGAAGAACTAATTCATTGGAAAAGACCCTGATGCTGGAAAAGACTGAAGGTAGGAGGCGAAGGGGATGACAGAGGTTGAGATGGTCGGATGGCATCATTGACTCGATGGATGAGTTTGAGCAAGCTCCAGGAGTTGATGATGGGCAGGAAAGCCTGGCATGCTGCTGTCCCTGGGATTGCAAAGAGTCAGACACAACTGAGTGACTGAACTGAACTGAATTGAATGGTCAATTCACTTCATTGTACAGCAGAAATTAACACAACATTGTAAAGCAACTATATCCCAATTTTTCAAAAAGTCTAGATTCTCAAAGTGAAAAGTATCATGAAAGGTGAGAGGGTAGTAAAGCATGTTTTACTCATAGTTACTTTATTCATTACAAAACCAGTCTGTTTCTTGTTGTTTTATAGTTGTCAGTTATGTCTGACTCATTGAAAATTCATGGACTGTTGTCTGACAGGTTCTTCTGTCCATGAGGTTTTTCTGGCAAGATTATTTGAGTGGATTGCCACGCACTTCTCCAGAGGAATCTTCCTGAATCAGGGATCAAACCTTTAAAGCTATGGTTCCTGCATTGGCAGGCAGATTCTTTTACCATTGAGCCACTTGGGAAGCCCAAGCATTTGAATATCTTAAAAGTTTGCTCTAGTTTTTAATACTATTCATTTTATTATACAATAGACATTTTTCCATTTTTAAAGAATTAATATTGATCAAATTGCATTGCTCTGTTTCTATTACAAATCATCCATCATGCCAAACTTCATCCATTCATCCAATATTTAGAGAGTGCCTGGTGCTCGGATGTTCAGTTATGTCCAACTCTTTGTGACTCCATGGACTTTAGCCCGCCAGGCTCCTCTTGCTTACGGAATTTCCCAGGCAAAAATACTGGAGTGGGTTGCCATTTCCTCCTCCAGGAAATCTTCCTGATCCAGGGATTGAACCTACTCTGTCATATGGCAGGCGCTCTTCAAAGCATTGGAGGACATGGGGAGAAGAAGCAGCAGGAATAGACCTAGTAGGAGGACAGACTTCCTCAACAAAGTCTGTTTTAGTCAGTTCTAGCTACTATAACAAAAATACCATAGACTGGATCATTTCAACAACAAACCTATATTTCTCACAGTTCTGGAAGCCTGGAAGTCCAAAATCCAGGAGCAGAGACCCAATGTCTGGTTGTGTCCTCAAATGGCCAAGAAAGAGACCATCTTTTCTCTCAAAAGGGCACTGATCTCATTTGTGGGTGCACCACTCTTATGACCTAATTACTGCAAAAATCCCTGCCTCCAAATATCATCACATTAGAGATTTAGGCTTCAACATAAATTTGTGGGACATGCATAGTCAGTCTGTAGCAAAGGAGCATTTGAATCAAGCTCACAGAAGGTAAGGAGATGCACAGAGCACCTAAAGATGGGGAGAGGGTCCAGGCAGTGGCAACTGCTGGCACAAAGATGTGACTGAGAGTGGAGGAACAACAAACATGCTGGTTTAACTTGAGAGCAAGGGAGAGTGAGGAGGAGACAGGGAGAGTTGGAATCGGGAACAGAGGGAGGCTGCAGGTTATGTAGCTATTTATAGACTACTACAAAGAACACCACAACTGAAAAATTACTGCAAACATTTCTCTTTTTTAATTGGGATATAGTTGCTTTACAATGTTGTGTTAGTTTCTGCTGTACAACAAAGTGAACCAGCTGTATGCATACATATATCCCATCCCTCTTGGCTCTCCCTCCAACTCCTACATCCCACTGCTCTAGATCACCACAGAGCACCAAGCTGAGCTTCCAATGCTTTACAGCAGGTTCTCACTAGCTATCTCTTTTACACATGGCAGTGCACATATGGCACATGAAGCTCACTATCAAAAAAATAAAATAACAACCCAATCAATAAATGAGCATAAGATCTAAATAGACATGTCTCCAAAGAAAACATACAGATGGCCAAGAGAAGCATGAAAAAATGCTCATCATCACTAATTATTAGAGAAATACAAACCAAAATAACCACAAACATTCTGGTATTTCTCCTTCTTATATTTTTTCTACACTTACACACCTACATGGTTTCATAAAATGGTAAGCATATCAGAGATACTCTGTCCTATTGATTAATGATATTTTAAAACTACTTCCCCAAGATATGAAAAACATTCTGTATCAACACATTTAAAGTCTGCAAAGTATTCTATGTATCCTTCCAATGGACATGCTTCAAAACATTGATTTACTCCTGGCATATTCCTGGAATAAAGATACAATGAGTTTCACACTTTATATCCAAACACTCTCTTGTTGTGTCTGTTTGATTTGAGAAAACTAAGAAAAATAATTTATTTAAACTTGATTTGTGAATTAATGATCTTTTCAATGTGTGTCTTCTACTTTGCCAGGCAATGAATCCCCCCAGAGGGCCACCTAGGAGAATAACTCAACGTGCAACCACTGAGTTAGATGTGCAGTCACCAGATCTGTCCTCGTGAATCAAGTTATCTTCAATGTAATTCTTAGGGTGAACACTGCACTCCTTCATGTGATTATCATAGTAAACAACACAGAACTATATCAATTTAATAGGGATAACCCTTGTTCTTCTGCCTTATGTCTGACAACTAGAAAAAAATCCCAAGAAGCAATGCTATTCTAAAGATGACAGCTATCAAAATTCATGGATGTGCCTACAAGGATGTAATCAGTCTTTCACAGCTGTGGGTGGAAACTTTAAAACTCAGCCCTAAATCTGGGACAAATTCCTTAAACTCAATTTTGTCCTATGAACAATAAGAGCATGGTATTCACTAACTTGGCAGACACCGTCAGGCACTGATCTATGATATATCCAGAAATAGCAAATATTGTTACAAGAAATCTTGACTTTTTTTCCAAAGAAAAGAGAAAAGAAGTAGCGAAAGTGCCATTTATATGGATATTTGAGAGCAAAGAGTTTTAAAAGCTTTGTTTTATTTTTAAATAAAATGTATAGATGTGTACTGTAACATAAGGACAGTTGGCAAATTTAACATAATAATGTAAACATCTGTTCCTATTTGTATGTCAAAACAAGCACATCAGATGGTAATGTTTAAAAACTCAGATCCCTCTTAAAATAGTGCTCTGAAGTAAATGACACAATCAGAAAGAGGGAATAAGGAAAAGGAGCAAATAACTCCTTGAACTGTGCCCTCAACTCTCTTTAATGCTATATCACATTCCTTTGCCAATCATCTTAAATTCAGTTGCATTTTAATAGCTGCTTTTACATAATGGGAAATTTCCTTTCAATTCTCTTTCCCCAGTGCTGTGCAAAATTGATATAGGGCAGACATTGCTTGACATGCAATTCTCCAGCCCCTTCTGAAATTCTGCTGAACTTTCTCTTTAGAGCAAATAAAACAGGTAAACTCAATGGCCATAGAATTGGCACTTTTAAATTCAGCGACATAAAATAAGGCTCTAAAGGAGATAACTTCCCACTCAGAAAGACCTTTAAAAAAAGTCCACATCTTTAAGCAATTACCTTGGCAGTTGGAGCACAAACAAATTTGAGGGTGGCAATAATGGTTCTTTTCATCTGACAAATACACCCCCAGCAAAAGAGAAGGCAATGCTAATAGATGCACAGAAGGGGATCATTCTTTTGAATTTGATATAATTTCAAGGACACATCTATTCATGCCAAATGTAGCTTTTTATGAGAACTTATTCGACCGTTTTATTCACATTTACAAAGTAAATAACATTTTTTTTTTCTTTTGCCCTTAGTCTTGGATAGATTAATGCCTTTGTTGGTACTGAGAAAAAGGAGTCTTAACTTTTAGGAAGGAGGAAACAGTACCTTGAATCTGCCACCTTTGACCACGTGCTATCCTATACTAGAAATACACAGCAGGCCCCAGTGAGATTTGAACTCACAACCTTACCATGTGATCCAGCAATTCCACTCCTGGGTATATATACAAA
>SJYV01041687.1:649354-661754 GCA_006410875.1 Neotragus pygmaeus
AAAAAAAAAAAAAAAACCACTTATTTGAAAAGATATATTTACCCTGATGTTCAATGAAGCACAATTTCCAGTAGCCAAGACAGAGAAACAACCAAAATGTCCACCAACAGATGAATGGATTAAGAAGATGTGGTGCATATATACACAATGGAGTATTACTCAGACATGAGAAAAATGAAAAACTGTCACTTGCAGCAACATGGATGGACCTAGAGATTATCACACTAACTGAAGTGACACAGAGACAAAATATATCATATCACTTACATGCGAAATATAAAAATAATATAATGAATATGTATGCAAAACAGAAACAAACTTCTAGACATAGAAAACACACTTATGGCTACCAAAAGGAAGAAGGAAGTGGAGAGAGACAAAATAGGGTTGTGAGAATAAAAGATACAAACTATTAGAGAAGTAACAAGAATATACTGTGTAGCACAGTGGATTACACATGATTTTGCAACAATCTATGAAATATAATCTGCAAAATTACTAAATCACTATGCTGTACACCTGCAACTAACACAATACTTTAAAACAGCCATACTTAATAAAATAAAAGAAATTTAAAAAGAAAGATAAAGATTTCACTAAGTATATCCAGAAAGACTGAAGGAAAGGAAAAATAACATCCACAGATTGCAATTGTTTTTTAATAAAACAAAATATTAATTGTAAACAAATGAATAAGTATATGAGAGGTCATGACACAATTTTAATTGCTTATATATTTTTTTAAACTTTATAGTGAGATATTATAAAAAAATAAAATCAGAAACTCTCTTTGAGTTAATCATAAAATAACATAAACAGATAGCCTGTAGGATAGGACAGAATATTTTCAAATAATAGATGTGACAAGTGTATAGTATCAAGAATGTATCAAGAACTCTTACAACTCAACAATACAAATAAAAATAATACAATGGAAACAATAAATCCTTTGCTATGAAAAGATGTTCCACATCATTATTAGGAGAATACAAATACAAATGACAGTGGCATAGTCAATTCACACCCACTAGATGACAATAATAAAAAAGAAAAACACTAACAAGTGTTGGTAAGAATGTGGAGAAATTGGACCCTGTCAATACTGTTCATTAAAATGTAAAATGGTAAAATGAAAAACAGATTGGCAATTATGTTAAACACAGAATTACCATATGATACAGCTATTTCACCTCTAAGTGTACATGACAAATTACTGAAAACTTATGTTCACTCAAAAGCTCACACATGTTATATATGCCCCCGTATTGGGCTTCCCTGCTAGCTCAGAGGTTAAACCATCTGCCTGCAATGTGGGAGACCCAGGTTCGATCCCTGGGTTGGGAAGATTCCCCTGGAGAAGGAAATGCCAACCCACTCCAGTATTCTTGCCTGGAGAATCCCATGGATGGAGGAGCCTGGTGGGCTACAGTCCATGGGGTAGCAAAGAGTCGGACATGACTGAGCGACTTCACTTTCACATTATGTTCACTCAAAAGCTCGCATGTGTTATATATAGAAGTCAAAAAGTGGAACTAATTTAAATATTCAGTTACTGATAAAAATGTAAACAAAATGTATATGCAAGGGAATATTATTCAGCCATAAAAGGATGAAGCATTGATAGATGTTACTGCATGAATAAATTATGAAAATATTATAAGTGAAATCAGAAACAAAAGGCAGTGTATATCTCAGTTTTATATTTAATAAATGTCCATAATTGGCCAATCCATAGAGATAGAAAGTAGATTGTGTGAAAGGAGTTTGGAGTAAAGGGGAATAGAGAGAGATGGTGTGGGCTTGGGGTTTTATTTAGGGTTGTTCCGAAATTAAAGATTGATAATAGTCAACTGAATATATTAAGATCATTGAAAATAGTGGATCTTATGGGATTGGGATACAGCTCAGTAATGGAAAGAAAGAAAAAAGAAAAGTCAAACACAAGCATCTAAAATTGAGAAGAGTATATACATAGTCTGGAAGTGACTTTATTGGCCTGACCACAAAGATGGTCATTTAGCCATGGCCATCTCAGGCAGTTAATCTTACAGGCCCCCAAAATATGGTGTGTATGGTTCTTCAGCAAATGTTTGGAGGAAGCAGCATGAGACGGCAGAGGAGAGAATTTGGATGTATAGACAGAATCTTTCCACCATCACAGAATGGTTCACTGGACCCACTGGGATAAACAGAAGCAGAAATAGCAGGAGAAAGAGAAGAGATATTCATCAGTGCACGGGAAGAGGACAGAGTGGGTCTGTCTTGAACAGGCTGAATGATGAGCTGGGAGACAGCACATCCTCAGAGAGAAAGACTTCTGATAGACCTGGGATGGCCTCACCCTGGGCCTCAGCACTTCTAGTGAAGACCCAGATTTTGGTCCGCTTCGCCCAAGAGTTAGTAGTGGAAGCATTTGCCTGGACAATGAAAACATTACCTTAAAAAATAAATCTGAATATGTCGTATCTGTTTTGATGTGAAGAACCCTTTAATTATGACTTAGGTCATCAGCGAAAGATCTATGACATTAGTGTGGCCTGAAAAAGTATCTAGGATGCAGCTCTGATCAGCCTGCTTGGTCATCAGGTGCCACTTACTCCTCTTGAATCTGCATGCATGTTGAAGTGCTTGCTACTTTTTTAAAAGTTCATCCTCCATCTTTTCTTTGGATCTCAGCACACTTTGCATCCTCAGATGGATGCCTTGGTTTCCTCATGTAAAAGGAGGTAGTAATAGACTCTTCCTCATAGGGTTACTGTAATGACTGATAAAAATAAGTGCATGGAACACTATATAGTTGTTGTTCAGTCACTCAGTCATATACGATTCTTTGTGACCCTATGGACTGCACCACAGCAGGCTTCCCTGTCCTTCACCAACAGCCAGAGCTTGCTCAAACTCATGTCCATTGAATCAGTGAGGCCATCCAGCCATCTTGTCCTATCATCCCCTCTCCTCCTACCCTCAATCTTTCCCAGCATCAGGGTCTTTTCTAATGTGTCACTTCTTCACATTAGGAGGCAAAAGTATTGGAGCTTCAGCTTCAGCATCAGTCCTTCTAATTAATATTCAGCACTGAGAACCTTTAGGATGGACTGATTTGATCTCCTTAAGAGTCTTCCAATACCACAGTTCAAAAGCATCAATTCTTCAGCATTCAGCCTGCATAGTCCAACTTTCACATCCATACATGACTACTGAAAAAACCATAGCTTAAGAAGTATAAAAAAGATTACAAAGCAGCTGTGCTAGATTGTTAACAAATGAAAGAGGGCTAAAGTGCTGCCTCAGCTAGGGGAGCATCTGAGCTTCAGAGACCATACCCAGATGAAGGATTAGATGTTGAGGATATATAGGCCTTATACCAGGCTTCTGGAACGGTATGGCTTTTCTTCTCCCTCTCCACCTTCTCTCCCTCCCTCCTCCCCTTCTTCCTCCTCCTTCTTCTCCCTCTCCCCCTCCTTTTCTTTCTCCTTTTAATTAAGAGAAAATGTTTTTTTCTTTTATTTTTAATTAAAAGAGAGCTTTTCAGATCTATTCTCAAATTACTCATTAACATTGTTCACTTAAGATAAGATAAGCTTTACTGAAATTGTCAGAAAAGTCAGCATTGAATAAGTGGAGAGATAACTTTGGATTCAAAATCAGGGCATCCAGCCTATAAAATATCTGACCAGTGCTTCTCAAAACTGCAAAGGTCATCAAAACCAAAGAAGAGCCAAGAAACTGTCAGACAGGAGGAGCCTTAAGGAGACATGACAAGCAAATGTAACATGGGATTCTGGTTGGGATCCTGGAGCAAAAGAAGACATAAGGTTGGAACTAAGAAAATCTAAATAAACTCTGGACTTTTGTTATATCAATATGGATTCATAACTAATGTATTATGCTTATATAGGACATTAATAATAGGGATCCAGATTGCACCCCACTTCAGTACTCTTGCCTGGAAAATCCGATGGACGGAGGAGCCTGGTGGGCTGCAGTCCATGGGGTCGCTAAGAGTCGGACACGACTGAGTGACTTCACTTTCACTTTTCACGTACATGCATTGGAGAAGAAAATGGCAACCCACTCCAGTGTTCTTGCCTGGAGAATCCAAGGGACAGGGGAGCCTGGTGGGCTGCCATCTGTGGGGTCACACAGAGTCAGAAATGACTGAAGTGACTTAGCAGCAGCAGCAGAAGCAGAGTATATGGGAACTCTTTTAATTTTTTTTTTTCTGAAAATCTAAAACTTTGCTAAAAAATAAAGACTACTAAAAAATTAGGTATTCATAATTGCCAAAACATCGAAGCAAACAAGATGTTCTCCACTAGGTGAATGGATAAAGAAAATGTGATACATTAATTAAAATACAATATTATTCAGCACTAGATTGTCCTAGCAAGCCATGAAAACATATGGAGGGAACTTACATGCATATCACTAAATAGAAGAAGCCAATCTGAAAATGCTACATAACTGTATGATTCCTGAATGTGTGGTGCAGGAGGTATTTGGAAAATATTTGTACTTTCCTTTCAACTTTGCTATAAAGAATAGTTCTAGAAAAGAATAGTCTTTAATAAAAATAGAATATCTGAGTTGCATAAACACACCCATCACTGCAGCAAATTAGATGCAGGACTCTGCAGCTTAGATTCATCAACCTTCCTGACGTGATTTCCTCATTCAAAATCATAGTTGAAAGGAACAAAATTTTCTTTTTCACAAAGAATGTCATGATTTAAAATAGAGAAATGAAATGTCCAGAAATGAAATGTCCAGAATTAAATGAAAGAGTCTAGAATGCCATGATTTAAAATGGAGAAATGAAATACTCAACTCATAAATAATAAACTAGCTGTATCAGGAACCAAATCTTACTTTTTTGGAAACAAGTCTTAATATGGAAATTGAGAAAAATGTACATGTGTATGCATGTCTCTGTGTGAGTGTGTGTGTCTAATGATAATTCGCTGTCAGGGATCAGAGTAGGTTCCAGCCCTGAAGAACGTCACATCTTGACTCATACATTTGATTCAGGGTCAAAGGAAATATTTTAGAGAACTTTTTTTTTTTCTTAAAACTTATATATATATATATATTTTTTTTTTTTTCTAGGAGTTTCTGATATAACAAATTTCTGCAGTGTTTTGCCTACAAATTTTTTAATTAATTTTTTTAATTGGAAAATAATTAGTTTACAATATTGTGGTGGTTTTTGCCATACATCAACATGAATCAGCCATGGGTGTACATGTATCCCCCCATCCTGAGCCCCCCTCCCTCCTCATCCCATCCCTCCAGGTTGGCCCAGAGCACTGGCTTTGAGTGCGCTGCTTCATGCTTCGAATTTGCAATGGTCATCTAATTTACATAAAGCCTTTGACTGACACAATAAACTGTGGAAAATTCTGAAAGAGATGGGAATACCAGACCACCTGACCTGCCTCTTGAGAAACCTATATGCAGGTAAGGAAGCAACAGTTAGAACCGGACATGGAACAATAGACTGGTTCCAAATAGGAGAAGGAGCATGTCAAGGCTGTATATTGTCACCCTGCTTATTTAACTTATATGCAGAGTACATCATGAGAAATGCTGGGCTGGAAGAAGCACAAGCTGGAATCAAGATTACCGAGAGAAATATAAATAACCTCAGATATGCAGATGACACCACCCTTATGGCAGAAAGTGAAGAGGAACTAAAGAGCCTCTTGATGAAAATGAAAGAGGAAAGTGAAAAGGTTGTCTTAAAGCTCAACATTCAGAAAACAAAGATCATGTCATTTGGTCCCATCACTTCATAGGAAATAGATGGAGAAAGAGTGGAAACAGTGTCAGACTTTATTTTGNTATAAATTTATTTATTTTAATTGGAGGTTAATTGCTTTACAGTATTGTATTGGTTTTGCCATACATCAACATGAATCTGCCACAGGTATACACGTGTCCCCCATCCTGAACTCCCCCACCCTTCTCCCTCCGCATACCATCCAAAAGTCAATTTTAAACAAAGAAATGGCAAAATAATTTTGCTGAAATTTTGTTAGGAATGATGAGGAACAGACTAAATGTTGCACAAAATGTTAAATATCTTCAATTAGCTACCAAACAATTGATTGCAGGATATGCTACCAAACAATTGATTGCAGGATATAAGACTTTTCTAACATCTAAGATTAGTTGGTCAAAATTCAGGAACTTGCACATACTTTTTCTAGCTTTAAATCAGCCAGATAATGTGGTTAAATGAGACACTGCCCAGCTAGTACCTTGAGCTGTCTCAAGGATTTCCAAATTTATGAAGAAATATAAATTTGCTTTTCTATTTTGAAATACAAAATTTGTGCCATAGTAGTTTTTACATATGTTACTTGTCAAGGAGTTTTAGATACATAAAACAAAATTTGTTTCTATCTTGACAGATGATACTCTTTCTGTTAGGCCAAAAATGAGAATTTATTGGGATTTCAAAACAAGAGATTAACATTCCTCTTCCAGTTTTTCTTCTATTCTGTGATAAAATTTGAATATATTTGTGCTGTGTTATCTGCAGCTGACTCTTAGAAAAGTGTAGTGGGCATAGCTGGTTAAATCTTTCAGTGTATATATGCAAATGTTATGACTCATCACCAGTTTATGGAAGTGTAGAGATAGAAGACAATGAATGTAATGATCTTATGTTCTTTGTCAATGCACATTGGTTGTCATTGAAGAGTTTTACAAAGAATTGCATGTTCTGTGAATTTCAATTCAAAATTTCCTTGAAATAAAAGGAATGCTTGCCAAATGTTCTACAATCAAGACAAAAAAAATCAATGTGATTTGTTTTCTCACCAATATCATTTTGCATACAGATGAGCTCCAAAAAAAGGAAAGGCCTATTTGAGACCTAGATAAATAATTTAAAAATTTATGTTTAAAAGGAAACATTCAGAATATAAATCAATAATGATTTATTTTATTAATTTAGATTTGTATGCAGATTTTAATTTTAAATGAAATAATTCTTTAATTGTAATTAGCAACATTATGTTAATTTTTAATCATGATATACTTAGGATTTTGATTCAGTTCATACACTTTATGTCAACATTTTTTTAATTCAGTGTTTATGATACTAAGCTGACATGAGTTCATGTCCGAGAGATGTAGTTTAGAAACTGATATACTTTTGTCTCACAGTCAAATCCATTCGTCTAAAAAAAATTAAAAAAAGCATTCTTATCAAAATGAGTATGAAAACTGAGGGAAAATAATTTTTGGTACTTTTATCAGGAGTTAAAAGTATGNGTATGGATGTGAGAGTTGGACTGTGAAGAAAGCTGAGCACCAAAGAATTGATGCTTTTGAATTGTGGTGTTGGAGATGACTCTTGAGAGTCCCTTGGACTGCAAGGAGATCCAACCAGTCCATTCTAAAGGAGATCAGCCCTGGGTGTTCTTTGGAAGGAATGATGCTAAAGCTGAAACTCTAGTACTTTGGCCACCTCATGTGAAGAGTTGACTCATTGGGAAAGACTCTGATGCTGGGAAGGATTGGGGGCAGGAGGAAAAGGGGACAAGAAAGGATGAGATGGCTGGATGGCATCACTGACTCGATGGACGTGAGTGTGAGCTAACTCCGGGAGTTGGTGATGGACAAGGAGGCCTGGCATGCTGCGATTCATGGGGTTACAAAGAGTCGGACATGACTGAGCAACTGAACTGAACTGAATATACATGTTTCAGTGTTATTCTTTAGAGAACTTTTAAATGAACTCAACATTACTGCCCTTTCAGAAACATACAATTCAATGACTCAGACCAGAATAGAGTACCTCAAGAGAGGTTAGTAAATAAGTAAGTAAAGTAGCTCAGTCACATCCTAGTCTTTGCAACCCCATGGACTATAGCCTACCAGGCTCCTCTGTCAATGGATTTTTCCAAGCAAGAGTACTGGAGTGGGTTGTCATTTCCTTTTTCAGCGGATTTTCCCGACTCAGGGTTTGAACCTGGGTCTCCAGCATTGCAAACAGATGTTTTACCATCTGAGCCACCAGGGAAGCCCAAGAGAGGTTAGACAGGGAGAAATTAGCTTTTTACTGGTCATTTAAAGATCACTTTTCACTGAAAGGCAGGAGGGAAAAAAACAAGTCAACTTAGATGAGATTGGCATTTAAAAGATTTATCTCTCTAGGACAGAAAAGATTCCAAGCCTGTTCATTTAATTTGAGTCAAAATTCTGAAATGCAAGATGAAGAGGTGATATCAGGGATATTAATCCATAGATTCCTTCTTTTTTGACTAATCTGCAAAGGAACCCTTGTTTAGGGGCAAACAACCAAAAAGCTTTTCAAAATTTTCTTTTCAAACCAGAACCTCAAAAGCAAATGCTCCCAAATATACCTAACTTTCCACTGATAATTTTTCTTTTCTTTTAATAAGAATAATTCTGTGGTTTTTCTCCAGACTATCTAAATAGTCTGGAGCTGTCTAATAGTGACAGCGAGACATGTATTGACCACCTGGGAAGAGGTTGAGTACTTTTCTTCTAAATCCTCAGATGAAAGAATCGAAGCCCTAAAGTTCCCCCTCCAGGTTCACATTCTGGCCTTACTTCTAAACAGATAAGTGATTTTAAGCAAATTACTTGGCTTCTCTTCTACATCAGTTTCATTGTCTTAAAAATGAAAGCAATACTTTTATCTAGGAAATTTGCCTTAACACAGTAGAAACCTGTACAAAGAACCCGCAGCAGTACTCAGCACTCTTCACTCCCCTGGAATACTCATGCAGGAAACAACTGAAAGTAAAAGCTTTTCACCATCTGTTCAACAAGGACAGCCTTGAGATGAGGACATTAGCATCCATAGCACATTTGCCCAAACTCCCTCTATTTGGACCTAGCGTGGATTTCTGGTTCCTAGGCTGAACAGCCCCATTCTGAGTAACAAACACATTGCTACTTTCCATATGCTTTATACCCTACTTGGTTTGGGAGAAGTTTGATCTCTCTGAGATGATTTGAAAATACTTAGGTACATATTTTAAAGTTTAATTCACAATTGAGATTTTATTTTTTTCTATGTTCAAATTCTTCAGATACAACCAGAGGGGTTCTTCAGTCAGCTTGTCTGGCTCAAGATGGCAGATTGGTAATTGTTCAGAAACTTTGCTGTTTGTGAAATAGAATCATTACTAAAATCTAAATCATATAAACTTACAATAAATAAATCAGATTAAAAATAAAAAGAATATTCAAACTATTGATTTTTCAATTATTTTATTGTATTTCATAACTACCTGTGCTCTTGAGGTTATTCTTTCTATTTTAAGTATGCAACATGAAAATCATAGGACAGTGGTGCTGCCTGTCTCGAACCAGCTGCACCTTCAGTGGTATCACATTGATAGCATATGATCAGACACAGTGAGTACATCACAGCATAGTGGTTGACAGCACTAGAAATAATCAGCACCATCATTGATTGTCTAAATTTCAGAAAGTATTCCAGACAGAAAACTATAATTAAAAAAGATACATGCACCCCAATGTTCATGGCAGCACTGTTTACAATAGTCAAGACATGAGAGTCACCTAAGTGTCCATCAAAGATAAATGGATTGAGGAAATGTGCTACATTTATACAATGGAATATTATTCTGCCATAAAAAAGAATGAAAGAATGCCTTTTGTAGCTACACTTGTATGGGCCTAGAGATTATTTTACTAAGTGAAGTAAGTCAGAGAGAGAAAGACAAATATCATATGATATCACTTACATGTAGAATCTAAAATAATGGCACAAATGAGCTTATTTACAAAACAGAAATAGACTCTTAGACATAGAAAACAAACATAATTACTAAAGGAGAAAAGGAGGAGGGATAATTCAGACACTTTGTATTAACAGATACACATGACTATATATAAAAATCTCAATAGATGACCAACAAGGGCCTATACACAATATCCTATAGTCTATAAAGAAAAATAATCTAAAAAAGACTATATATTATGTATAACTGAATCACTTAAACTATACATCTGAAACTAACACAACATTATAAATCAACTCTAATTTTAAATATTAAATTAAATTTTTAAAAATTTGGTCAAAGAAGTATTAAATAAAATGAAATTATACAGATAAAGTTTAGAAATGTGTCATACTTCATCTATTACATTTAAATAACACAGAAAATTTATGAAATGTTCTACTATTATTTGAAAACTATTATCTGATTCACCAAAAATGTTGCTCACACCATTGACAAACAAGTGAAGTTTCAACATCTGTGTTCATTGTTTCATATACCTCTTAGTCATTAATATGAATGAAAATATCAACCAACATTCATACTCTTTTGGCCAATACTCTTTTATCAACTGTAACCACAGGTTGACTATGCATATCAGAATTTGGCAAAGATCAACAAAGAGTCAGACATGACTGAACGACTGAACTGAACTGAATAAGGAATTCCATGATTTGAAGAGTAAGATATATGTTTATTATTATCTATAAGGATGCATTTGCTATGCATTCTTAGATATGTAAATTTATAATAAACCCAATATACCCCCATGTGCATATTTTTTGGAAAGTTTGATTTTAACCATTTACCATGAATACTGAAAAAATTGTGTCTGTATGTTATTTCCATGCATTATAGTGAAATGATTCATATCTTTTCAACTATTATGATCTTTACCAATATTTCTGTCAAATCATACAGATACAAGATCATTTCAAACTGTGTCCATATATTTGGCATTTTACTATAGAAAGGGGCGTGAGGTTCAATATTTTACTATATGCAGGTGAGCATGGTGATTTGCCAGAAATGGGTATGTTCTAAAGACAGCCTGCTGGGTTTAAATCCCAGCCCTATTATTACAAGCTAATGTCTGCAGGCAAATTACTCATTCACTCCAAGACACATCAAAATATAAAACAAAAATTCTGGAGCTTAATAATAAAACAGAACAAATTTTTAAATTACAGTGCTGAGTCTATTTGCTAGGTCAGGGAATACTCATTTGTAAAGAAATTCATTAAATAGTGCACTGAGAAGGAGAAAGTGGGAGTGTTTTTCAAGGCTAGAAAGCAGAGGTTGTGGATTGTGCCAACTCAGTAATGAAGTCCAGGCCTGGGAGGAAGGGAATTACCCAGTAATTCTACACACGCTGGGTTATAGGAAATCCCACTTGTTCATGGTTCAAACAAGTCTCTTCAACTAGGTTCGGTAATGGTCATTTAAAGTCCATTGTCTCTTATCAGCTTCAGCTGATTACAATCACTGGTGAGGAAATACAACAGTCAAGTCTCTTGTGTTTGTTTTTTTATGTTTCTATGCTTTGTCATATAATATCACTTGAAATTATATATTGCCTGGATAAAACTCTAATTTGAAAAGATACACATACCCCAGTTTTCACAGGAGCACTCTTTACAGTAGCCAAGACACAGAAGCAACTTAAATGTTCATTGACAGATGAATGGATAGAGAAGATGTGATATATACATACAATGGAATAGTACTCATCCATTAAAAGAACAGATAGTGTCATTTTCAGCAATGTGAATGGACCTAGAGATTATCATACTAAGTAAAGGAAGTCAGATAGAGAAAGCCAAATACTGTATGATATCATTTATATGTAGAATCCAAACAACACAAATGAGCTTACTTACAAAATAGAAATAGGCTCTCAGACAATTTATGGTTACCAAAGGGGAAGTGGGTAGGGCAATAAATTAGGAGTTTGGCATTAATAGAAGGCAATGGCATCCCACTCCAGTACTCTTGCCTGGAAACTCCCATGGACGGAGGAGCCTGGTAGGCTGCAGTCCATGGGGTCGGTGAGTCAGACATTACTGAGTGACTTCACTTTCACTTTTCACTTTCATGCATTGGAGAAGGAAATGGCAACCCACTCCAGTGTTCTTACCTGGAGAATCCCAGGGATGGCGGAGCCCAATGGGCTGCCGTCTATGGGGTCGCACAGAGTTGGACACCACTAAAGCGACTTAGTAGCAGCAGGAGATATACAACACTATATATAAAATGAATAACCAATAAGGACTTAATATGTAGCACAGTGAAATATATTCAGTATTTCATAATTAAGTATAATGGAAATGATTCTGGGAAAGAATATGCATATATTCAGAATTCAGTTCAGTTCAGTCGCTCAGTCGTGTCCGACTCTTTGCGACCCCATGAATCGCAGCATGCCAGGCCTCCCTGTCCATCATTATCTCCTGGAGTTCACTCAGACTCACATGTATCGAGTCAGTGATGCCATCCAGCCATCTCATCCTCTGTCGTCCCCTTCTCCTCCTGCCCCCAATCCTTCCCAGCATCAGAGTCTTTCCCAATGAATCAACTCTTCAGGTGAGGTGGCCAAAGAACTGGAGTTTCAG
>SJYV01041687.1:663240-689160 GCA_006410875.1 Neotragus pygmaeus
GCCTTCTTTAAATACTCTAGAATTTGTCTGTGAAGAATCTCAGAAGTCATTAGAAAAGGTTTATGTGTCATAGGAAAAATATTCTCTAGCTAATTTCAAAACAAGAAATGAATGTCACTTTTGTGGAATCACAAGGAAGGACTGAAAGTACGTAAAAGAAGCTCAACACATAAGGAAAAGAAAGAAAGAAAGAAAGAAAAGCCTACTTATCAGCCAGGATATTCCCCAGAGACAATGAGAGCTGATTCCCCTGGCCTCTCAGCAGTTCATTTTGGATTCCATTTGATAATGTCAGAAGATAATACCTTTAGCAATTTTAATCCAATCACCTGCACATAATTGGGGAATATTTTTTACTTAATTTCTCTTACTCTGAGTTAATATTTTCTTTTCCCAGATTAGCAGAAAAGGGAAAAAGGAAAAGATCTCAAACAAATAAATATTGACTTTTCTTTGTACCAACCTTCATGTACTGAGCTTTCATTACCATTTACACAAGGCCTAACCTCATATCGCTTGTGACATCTTTCTTTTTTTTAATTTATTTTATTGAAATACAGCTAACATAAAATGTTGTAATTTTTACTGCATAGCAAAGTAATTCAGTTTTTTAAATAAACATAAAAATAGTCATATTTTTCATATTCTTTCCATTATACTTTACCACTGAATATTGAATATAGTTCTCTGTGCTTTATATTAGGACCTTGCTGTTGGATACTCTATAAATTGTTTACATCTGTTAACCTCAAACTTCCAGTCTGTCTCTCACCTCTTCAATCTTGGCAACCACAAGTCTGTTCTCTGTTTGTGAGTCTGTTTCTGTTTTGCAGATAAGTTCATTTGAGTCATATTTTAGATTCCACACATAAGTGATATCATATGGTATTTGGTTTTTTCTGACTTGCTTCACTTAGTACTCTAGGTCCATCCATGTTCCTGTAAAAGTTGCTATTTCATTCTTTTTTTATGCCTGAGTAATATTCCATTACACACACACACACACACACACACACATCCCACATCTTCTTTAGTCATCATTTGTTGATGGACATTTAGGTTGCTTCCATGTCTTAACTTGGCTTCCTAGGTGGCTCAGCAGTAAAAGAATCTGCCTGCCAATGCAGGAGATGCAGATTTGATCCCTGGGTTGGGCAGAGCTCCTGAAGGAAGAAAAGGCAACCCATTCCAGTATTCTTGCCAGGAAAATCCCATGGACAGAAAAGCCTGGCTTTAGTCCATTGGGTTGCAAATAGCTGGATACAACTGAGCGACTGAGCACATGCAAATGCATGTCTTGACTACTGTGAATAATGCTACTACAAACATTGAGATGCACACATATTTTTGAATTACAGTTTTGTGTGATATCTTTCTTTACACCTTACCTCTCTAGAGTTCAGCTGATCTCTGAGAGCTTGCATTTCAGTTATCTATTACTACTCAGTAAACTTTGCCAAACTTAGTGCCTTCAAAGGTGGATCCCAACATCTTCCTTAAAGGGCCAGATAATTCATATTTCAGACTTCTAAAGCTGTATGTTCTCAATCATAAGTACTCTGCCTTGGTGGTGAAAAATCATCAACAGGCAATATATCGACAAATAAGATTGTGTTCCAATACACCTTGATTTACAAAAAACAAGCAGAAGGCCACATGGGCTCTAGTTTGCTGACTCTTTGCTAAAGCCAACCATTTATCATTCCTCATACTTTTCTAGGCTATTCTTCTCTATATGTGGTATGGACTGTGACATTAGTCAAGGAGCCTGGCTGAGGTTCAGTTCAGTTCATCTCAGTTCCGTCACTCAGTTGTGTCTGACTCTTTGCAACCCCAGGAACCGCAGCACGCCAGGCCTCCCTGTCCATCACCAATTCCTGAAGTCCACCCAAACCCGTGTCCATTGAGTCGGTGATGCCATCCAACCATCTCATCCTCTGTCATCCCCTTCTCCTCTTGCTCTCAATCTTTCCCAGAATCAGGGTCAGGGTCTTTTCAAATGAGTCAGCTCTTTGTATGAGGTGGCCAAAGTATTGGGGTTTCAGCTTCAGCATTAGTCCCTCCAATAAACATCTAGGACTGATCTCCTTTAGGATGGACTGGTTGGATCTCCTTGCAGTCCAAGGGACTCAAGGGTCTTCTCCAACACCACAGTTCAAAAGCATCAATTCTTTGGTGCTCAGCTTTCTTCACAGTCCAACTCTTGTATCCGTACATGACCACTGGAAAAATCATAGCCTTCATGAGATGGACCTTTGTTGGCAAAGTAATGTCTCTGCTTTTTAATATGCTGTGTAGGTTGGTCATAGCTTTCCTTCCAAAGAGTAAGTGTATTTTAATTGCATTGCTGTAATCACCATCTCCAGTGATTTTGGAGCTCAGAAAAATAAAGTCAGCCACTGTTTCCACTGTTTCCCTATCTATTTGCCATGAAGTGATGGGACTGGATGCCATGATCTTAGTTTTCTGAATGTTGAGCTTTAAGCAACATTTTCTCTCTCCTCTTTCACTTTCATCAAGAGGTTGGCACATGCCAAAAAGCTTCATTCATGTCTGACAGCTAAACTGAGTGGGGATAGAACAGCTGGGGACTTTCTGATCCCATTTTTCATGGGATCATGTATCTTTCCAGAGTCTAGCTCACACATCTTCACATGGAAGTCAGACAGATCCCAAGAGCATGTTTATAAAAACTCTAAAGCCTCCTTATGTTTAGAGGGAGAACTGCCACAAAAATAAGTGGTCAAAGCAAGTCATAGCAAGTCAGCCTAGACTCACGAGAAAGGGAAATGAATTCTGCCTCATTATGGGCTGAGCAGAATGCTCATTCAAGGATGTAAGAGGTTGTCAACACTTCACGCATCAACAACCTACTGGAGCACTTACCACCGAGTCACATGATTTATCATAAAACAACCCTGAATATTCACTGGAAGGACTGATGCTGATGCTTCAACACGTTGCCCATCTGAGGTGAAAAGCCAACTCACTGGAAAAGATCCTTATGCTCGAAAAGATTTATGGCAAAAGGAGAAGAGAGCAGCAGAGGATGAGATGGTTAAATAGCATCACCAACTCAATGGGCATGAATTTGAAAAACTCCGGGAGATAGTGAAGGACAGGGAAGCCTGCTGTGCTGCAGTTCATGGGGTGGCAAAGAGTCAGACATAGCAACAACAACGGCATGTGCAGACACACTAAATCACGGAAGTTCATGGCTTCATTGCAGAGAAGTGGGGCCAGTGAATGTATGGAAAAAATAATTCATTCCTTAAACAATATGGATGGACTCATCTCCATCTTCAAGTTTACAGATAAGAGACAGAAAGTCCTGAAGGAAAGTAATTATAAGCAGCATAGTACATTCTAAACTAGAGATCTGAATAGAAGATCCTTGGGCTCATACTGAGGGGGACACTTTGTGAAGATATAAGGAAGGCTTTGAGGAAGAAGTCCTACTAGAACAAAAGCTGAATGAAAAAGGAGAAGCTGGCATGATGGCCNAGGTAGCAAAAGAGACACAGATGTATAGAACAGTCTTTTGGACTCTGAGGGAGAGGGAGAGGGCATGAAAACATGTATAATATCATATAAGAAACGAATCACCAGTCCAGGTTCGATACAGGATCCTTGGGGCTGGTGCACTGGGATGACCCGGAGGGATGGTACAGGGAGAGAGGAAGGAGGGGGGGGAGGGGTCAGGATGGGGAACATGTGTACGCCTGTCGTGGATTCATGTTGATGTGTGGCAGAGCCAATACAATATTGTAATTAGCCTCCAGTTAAAATAAATAAATTTTAATTGAAAAAATTAAAATCCTGGAAATAAAAAACACAAGAATAAATCTTTGTGACTTTCGATTAAGTAATGGGTTTCTTACATATAACATCAACACCAGGAAACAGAAATGACAAAAGAAAAAAAAAGGGTTACTTGGATATTTTTAAAGAGCTGAGCATCTGAGGACCTCATCAAAAAGTGAAAAGATGCCACAGAATGGGAAAAAATATTTTCAAATCACATACAAATGTATCTCATTTTATTAGGCTTTGCTTTATTGTGTTTCATGCTGTGTTTTTTTGTACAACTAAAGGTTAGTAGCAACCTTTCTGTTGCCAGATAATTGTTAGCATTTTTTACCATTAAAGAATTTATTGTACAAAGTGTGTGCATTGTTTTTTAGGTATAATTTTATAGTCTACTTAATAGACTACAATGTAGTGTGAACATAACTTTCATATTCACTGAGAACTAAAAACTTCATGTGACTTTCTCTACTATGATTTTCATTTTACTGCAGTGATCTGAAACTGAACCCATATTATCTCTGAAGAATGCCTACTTCTGATTAGAGAATATTATTCAGAATATATTTAAAATTCTTACACATCAACAATAAAATTATAATCCAATTTTAAAATGTATTAATAGTTTGAATAGACATTTCTTTAAAGAGGATATAAAAGGTCCCAATAAGCATATGAAACAGTGGTCAGCAACTAGTGATTAGGAAAATGACATGGTCACAATGAGCTACCACTTCACACCTACCTGAATAGTGAAAATAAAGACAGAGGATCAGAAACAGCAAGGATATGTTAAAACTGGAACCTTCATACACTGCTGATAGGAGTGTAAAATAGTAAAGTGACTTTGGGAAATGGTTTGGCAGTTTCTCAAAGTGCTAAACACAGAATTTATATATGATCCAGTTATTTCACTCCAGGTATATATCCAAGAGACATTAAAACCTATTTCTTTTCAAAAATTATACATTAATGGTTATAGCAGCATTATTCATGTTAGCCAAAAATGTGGGAACAACTTAATGCTCATAAGTTGATATATGGATAAAGAAAACATGGTACATCCATATATCAATAATATGTTAATGATTAAGATATTGAATATTAATTGACAACAAGAGAATTAAACATAGATACATGCTACTACATGGGTGAATTTTTGCAATGTTATGCTAAGTAAAAATTTCCAGTTATGATAGATCATATATCATATTATATGATTACATTTATGTGAAATGTCTAGAATAGGAAGGTGGATTAGTATTTGCTTGGCATTGCGGCATTGTGAGTGGTAAGGCAGTTTGGGAGGTAGAATGGAGAATATAAAAATACGTAGGGTATTATTTTGGATATGTTAAAATATTCTTAAAAATTAGACTGTAGTGATATTATCAACTTTATGAATATACCTAAACCAGGCACTACAGACTTTAAATGCACAAATCTTACAGCATGTTACATACATTTTTATAATTTTTTTAAAATAAAACAGCACCTTATTATTGTGAAAATGTTTTAAAGCTTTGAAGTCAGGAGAAAGAAAACTGATTTGAAATCTGCACTTATCCCACATAACTAGCTGTGCAACTGTAGCAATTTATAGTTCCCTTTATACCTCAGGGGCTTCTCTACAAAATCAGAAAATAGTATGGGTGATGATTAAAACATTAATTGCACAAAGTAATTAGCCTGATTTTCTAGCACAGAGTAGGTGTTCAATAAATGGAGATTGCTTTTATTATCATGGTAGAAACTTAATTTTGTACACAAAGTGGTCTCCGTGAACAAAGCTTATTAGGAATATTAGACATAGGTTGGCTAAAATATTTAGAAAATCAAGTTAAGAGGCAGAAAAAAATATAACTCACAAATATCTTTACCTTGTGATGTCAATTACTGATACCCTATAAGGAATTGTGGAGTTATTACTCAGTAGTTCTCATTTTAATAATCATCATTGGTACTATCACCACCACTATAATCAATAAGTTCAGTTCAGTTCAGTCACTCAGTCGTGTCCAGCTCTTTGCGACCCCAAGAACTGCAGCACGCCAGGCCTCCCTGTCCATCAACAACTCCCAGGGTCCACCCAAACCCATGTCCATCGAGTCTATGATGCCATCCAACCATCTCATCCTCTGTTGTTCCCTTTTCCTACTGCCCTCAATCTTTCCAAGCATCAGGGTCTTTTCCAATGAGTCAGCTCTTTGCATCAGGTGGCCAAAGTATTGGAGTTTCAGCTTCAACATCAGTCCTTCCAATCATTAAGTTAGATGCATTTTTTAAAAAAGAACACATTCTAAGCACAGGTTAAGTTCCTTTTCAGTGCTTTAGAACTGAGTACTCCTATTGTTTAAGACAACAGAGTTATTATTACTAATAACCTTAATATTCCTTACAATGGCTACCATTTAAATTATGCTATGCCTGGCTTATTAGCAAATGAAATTGAACATACAATCTACACTGTGAGTGTCTCCTGGGGAATGTTTTTCTTTAATCCTCATAGCAACCTTATTTTGCAGATGAGGAAACTGTGGTTCTGAAAAGTTATGACATTGATGCAAGGTCATAAGCTCAGTTCAGAAGCAGTGATGCATTATCAGTTTCTTATGCCCATGTTTTTTGAGCCAAAAATTGGGTTACATTGCTCAATAAACTTATTTTTAAATTGAATGTCCCGAAAAATCCCAAATGTGTGCTTCTATAGCTATACTTAGCTCAGCCCCATGAGGAGGTGGAAACTTTCTAAATATTGCTGGATAGTGATGATTATGCTGATAATTATGCCAATGATGAAATAACAGCTGAAGTCAAAGACAAGTGAGAAAAGGGACATAAAACTGCTTATACACAGTAAGAGTCAGTCTCCTGGTGATAAGCTGAACACCCCCTGCAAACACCTCCCTTGTAGCCAGCTCTGCTCCAGATGTGGCAATATGAGAATTTGTAAGCAGCCACTTATCTGTGCCTTACCAAAGTAAAGTTTGGAAATATGCATACATAATTAAGTAACATATCAATGGAAGTAACTGATGAAGAAAAAAATTGGGGCTAGGGAGTGCTGGGTCAAGGCAGGCTTCCAATTATAAACATGATAAAGAGAGAAGGTTTATATTTATGCCAAGTTAAAGGAGCAAGGCATGTGGTAAATTGGAAAAGAGCTCTGCATGTGGAGGAACAAATTCAAAAGCTCTAAGGTGGATTTTAGTTTTGACATTAAAAGTACAAACAGCAAAAGAAAAATACAGATAATTGGACTTCATTGAAAACTTTACATCAAAGGATGCTATCAATAAAATTAAAAGACAAACTAGAGAATAGGAAAAATCATTCACAATAATATATCTGAGAAGTTTAGTGACACTTAACAACAAAGAGACAAAAACCCAAATAGAAAATGAACAAAGAATTTGAATAGATATTTGCCCAAAGAAGATATACAAATGATAATAAGCACATGAAAATATTTGGGACATCATTAATTCTTAAAGAAATAAAATTCAAAACCAAAAGGAGATACCACTCCATACCTGCTAGGAGCAGTATAATTTTTAAAAAAATGGGGGGTGAAGATATAGAGGGGTCAGTTGGGTCCAAATTATGGAAGCCTTGGGCAGTCACTAGTCTTTCTTTAAGTGAGATGGGGAGCTTTGTAGTTGGAGAAACACACTCTGGCTTTTAAGAACAAACTGAAGAATGAAGGTAAAAAGCAAGAAAATCCATCTTGGAGGAAATTGTAACAATCCAAATTAGAGACACTGCTGCTTGGGTCTAGGGAAAGACCAAGTGGTGGTGAGAGTGGTTTACCGTATTGGGATCACAGCCAGCTGAAAGAAGGCAGGCAGAAAAGGGAAATCCAGGATAACTCCCGGGTTTCTTGGTCTCAGCATCTGACAAAATGACCTGCCATTTACATGTCTGGAAAAGCATCCTGGAAGAGCAGATGTGGAAAAACATCAGAAAATTATTTGTGTGCATTGTGAAACCAGGAGGCAGGTGGTTATATGAATCTTGCATTTAGAAAAGGAACCTTGGCTGGAGATCCAAATTTGGATCTTCAGCATGAGACTGAATTAAAGCCTCAGGGGAGAATGAACAGATGAAGTAGAGAACCAGGGCAGAGTCTGGAGACTGAATTCTCACTTTCAGTGTGAGGAGAAAAGAAAGAACCAATTAAAAAGATACTGAAAGCATCATCAGGTAAAAACTAAACTGGTGAGTATTGAATCTTCAAAGTCAAGAGAAGTACAAATTCCAAAGATGAGAATGTGATCACTGTGCCAAATCATGAAATCATTTCTCGGTACCACCATGGGATAGAGCAACTGTGGAGCTGTTGACTCTTTTAAGTGATGTCTGGAGAAATCATATAATCAAAACTCATGATTTAGCATCTGCTATATGCAAACCCAGGTGCTATGAATGTAAAATGAATACTGTTTGCATGCTAGTTCTAGGTATACAATTGTCTATAACAAAAGTAGATAAATAATACAATGAAAAGATGAAGCAGGTATAAAGGGAGTCAAGAAAACAGACACTAACTTGGCTTCCATGAATCAGAGTGGGCTTCACAGAGGAGGCAGCCTTGCAAGGGAAAGGAGAAATGTGATCAGCAGTGATGCATGAGAAACGTCCCATTCTGCAAGTGGGACCAGAAGTGAGACATGGAAATATAATAGATCCTAGGTTTCCCACAGAAGAAAAAGCATTCTAGTACTTCCTAACCTTCTGCCATAGCAGAACCAGCTTTGAGTTTATGACTATTTCTTCCTACACTATTACTTAGTTCATATATTTTATTTTTAACTGACCTTAAACATACTAACTTCTTTTTAACTTACACTATGTTCTTACTAACAAGAGTATTGAAACCATGAATTTGATGTAGTAATTGTATATATATATATTTCCTAACATATGTTTGGGCTTCCCTGGTAACTCAGCCAGTAAAGAATCTACCTACAATGCAGGAGGACCCAGGTTCAATTACTGGGTTGGGAAGATCCCCTGGAGAAGGGAATGGTAACCCACTTCAGTATTCTCTCCTGAAATATCCCACGGACAGAAGAGCCCGGTGGGCTACAGATCATGGGGATGCAAAGAGTTGAATACGACTGAGCAACTAAGCAATATATGTTCAAATTAAAACACAGATAATGTTTTTTTTAAGTCCATCCATGTACCATATAAAACACTGTGTTTCATGCTGTGGGAAACTCTGCGCTCAAAAATGTATCAGAAAGGATCCATGGGGGCATATAAGACAATAAATAGTATTTAAATAATGACAAATTATTTATTAAATAATATATAAAATAATAAATAAGAAGATAAAGGACCCATGCAGGGAAGATAAGCTGGAGCCTGCCAAATCTTGGCAAATAAAATATTCTGAAGGTCTCATTCCATATCACCCAGTTCCCTGGGCAATATCTTTCTTTCTACATATTCGCTATATATTTAATTTACTCTTTTTCCCTCAGTGTCTCTGGAACAGACATACAAAACAATTGCTCCTAAACTTTCTAGTTTCTAAAAGTCTTTCAGCCCCTTGGCCCTCCGGCAGGGAGCCCCTGAAGGAAATAAATCCACAGCTTAGTGCAACTTCTAGGCTTTCACTATTTCCTCCCTATGCAGTTGACTTTCTGGCTAAATGCAGGACTAACATATGCTTTCACTGATGGGATGGAGGCCCTAATGATTGCATATAAATTGAAGCAGGGTAAGAGGGCCTGATACCAGGCAGCACTGGAAGGCCAGAGAATTCCATACTGCATCACCGTCAGTCACTTATTTTAATCTTTACAAAATTCATTCTCTACTTCAATGAACTTTCCATTCCAGGATGAAAGAAGAGGTGACATTTTGTCATTTGATGAACAAGCACCATCCTCTTCATTTGCAGCACAGTTTTTGCTACAACTCCCCATCCTCTGGACCTGCTCTCCTATGGACTGTTTTTGATCAATAAACTGACCTGTCTCAAGGATGCTGCCCTCAGCAGTGGAGGAATAAGATAGAGACAAGCAGGAACCGTTATCACTTTTTCTTTTTCATCAATGTAGGTGCCATTGCTAGCATCAGATTTTCATTAAGTGGTGTAGGAAGAAAAAAAAAATCGGAAAGAGAAAATAGACACGGAAATGGCTGGTCTTAAAAAATGAAGCCATGGGGAGTGCTTTCCATGCACTATTAATGTTAATGGAGTGGAATTGCTCTATCGTCTTAATTAGACTCATAATTCTTAACCTTTAGGTAAACTGTGTATTCAGGCACAGTGGAGGATGAGAAATGAAATTAGCGTTGCCCTGAGGCAGGAAAGCACACATCCACAAAAGACCCAAGGGCACTGATGAATAACTGGGGGAGGTATTATACTTAACTTGATCAAAAGAGCATTACAGAGCAGGTGTGACAGAGCAGGCTTAAGTGCATGAATACTTGGCTAGTTGTTGATGAAGACATCTTCATATTTAAACTGTGAAAGACATGGCATTACTAAGACACCAGAGACTTGAGTTATCAAATCAAGGACATAGAACTCTGTGACACCCAGAGAACATGTGCGTAGATTAAAGAATCCACTGAGATAGCACGGAGACTGTCCTTAATTTGCCAGGAGATAGGACTGTTTTTCAGGAGGCAATCAATCAGAACTATAGCTCTTAGCAGACCCTATAGAGATGCGTTCAAATTGCCTGCAGCATAAACCACCCCAGGCCGCATCTTCTTTTAGCTTTCTTTTTTCATTTATTGGTTCAAACTTCTCCAATTGCCAGATGCTTAAAATTCCTTACAATATCAAAGGATTTTTACCAATCTGCCTAGTCATTTTCATATGCCCTATGTTTTCTGTTTCTTTTTCAGACAGCACATCTAGCTGCCATTTTAATAATCCAGAGTAAGAATTTTAATAATCCAGAGTAAGTGTCTTTCTTTGGTTCTTCGCTTTAGTCCATGCACCAGCACCTAAACATCTATGAGTCTTGCAGTTTCAAAACAACTTTCACAAACATAAAATATGAAACTGCAGAAGAAGCCATAAAAGAGGGCAAATAACCCAAGCTACTGGAATGCATTCAGTGCAAATTGCCCAATGGCATACTAACCTCCTTGGGCACTTGCAGTAATGGCGTGCCAGCCATCACTGCTAAGAGCAGCACTGTCTGCTTTGCCAGCTCTACACGTGCCAGATTGAAGTGGGTCAGCATTCAGAGCGTGAGGGAAAATATGCCAGCAGTGCACTGTGGTGTGCTATTTCATACTTACAAACAGACACACATATACGGACAGTATTTCAGAGGCAATAGATTCATAAAAGCAGCACTAGATGGGACATTGTATGAATGGAAAAATATATCATGATTACCTGCCAACATGTGCCTATAGAAACAGTTTTGTGCCCACGCATACCCAGGCTTGGTGACTAATTGCAAAATTAATTTTGAAAACTTGCTTTGACTTTCAAAAAAAAAAAAAAGAGCCTTAATTCTCCTTCTTGCAGGTCCTAGATTCGAGTCTCAGCCTAAATAAATTGTTCCCCAATGTACATAGATGAAGCGTTATCTGTCTACGTGAAGATAAACTATACAGGCCAAGTGTGGTGAGAGCTAGAGGGGTCTATTGCGGTGAACTATTAGATTTCGCTGTATATGGCCTTACCCTGCTTTTATTTATTTTTTCTTTCGCAAGCTACCTAATATCCAGTTATTGTTTGGGGTGGAGGGCTGGACGGTCCTATTGCTTTGGGGTAAAATTGCATTAAGGGAAGAAGGCCATGGTCAGCACCGCGGACAGCGCCGGGAGCCGAGAGTGTGGCCACTTCACTTTCTCCGCTACCCGCCTTTGTTCCCAGCCCCGTAGGCCAAGGCAGAACAAAGACATCTATCAAGGTTCGCTTTCTCAGCTGAGGTCGTCTTTGGCTCCAAGGCCGTGGTGCGGAACTATTATTTCCTCAACAGAGTCCAGCTCTTTGGCTTCAAAATAAATTAATTTGCCCGGTCCTTCTGAAGTTTGTGGCCTGGCCTGTTCCCCCTGTCCTACTCTGTTGACTGATTTTGACCATTGCGACTACATCAAAACAAGGAAATCATTTTTTTTTTTTTTTNAGCACTAGATGGGACATTGTATGAATGGAAAAATATATCATGATTACCTGCCAACATGTGCCTATAGAAACAGTTTTGTGCCCACGCATACCCAGGCTTGGTGACTAATTGCAAAATTAATTTTGAAAACTTGCTTTGACTTTCAAAAAAAAAAAAAGAGA
Source organism: Neotragus pygmaeus (assembly GCA_006410875.1). Classification (NCBI taxonomy): domain Eukaryota; kingdom Metazoa; phylum Chordata; class Mammalia; order Artiodactyla; family Bovidae; genus Neotragus; species Neotragus pygmaeus. Next base: position 675,323 of record SJYV01041687.1, read on the forward strand.
AAGAATAAAATAATACTTTCTAGATACAGGTTTTCCAAGTAAAGTTGATATTAGCATAAACTAACATGAAAAATCTAGTAGCAACTAAATACAAAAGCTTATTTTGATATTAATCAAGTATTTTTAGCTAAATTTAAAATTCAGGCTATAGATATTCATACATACATGAAAATATATAAATTTAGATTCATAGGTTTAAAATATCTCAACAGAGTTTAGAGGTCTGATATGTTTTTCTTTGCTGTGACCACAATTTAAAAAAAATAAACAAAATAATACACTTTATAGGATGAGAAGGATAAAGCAACATGGTAAATGTCCTTTTATTCCAGTTCTTCTTTGGGTATGACTTTTTTTTTTCCTGTTTGTTTGTTTTTTCCTATTTTCCCCTGTGTTATGAACACTAAAGCTACATTTGTTATTGTTGTTTCTTCACTTTCCATGCATATAGTAGGATTAGGTATTTGATGAATGGGAGAATTTGAAGGATAGGAGACTATGCCTCTCCAAAATAAACCACTTGGCCTATGGATCAATTTGAGCTGAAGACAATGGAGAATAAGCAGAGACAAGGGAGTTCTCTATCCTCCTCTATTTGCCTAAAAGCAGGACATAAGTTTTCCAAAGTGTCTATTTCTCCTCTCTAACAGGAAGTTAATCACCTGGAGACAACTTTAGACTCTGTCAGCCCGGAGATGTCCTCTAGAATAATCTACATATCAAATATTAATAACCGGCTTTTACCTTTACTGTTGGAAGCCTAAAACAACTATCCTTTTGCCACAAATTTATTGTTTGTTGAAGATGCGGCATGAGCTGGAGTTCTAAGCCATCTCTTTGAGTTACTCATTTTTCCTTGGGTAAATCCCATCAAGATATGAGTTATACATTTTAGTAAACTTGTGCTTGTTTTCCTTTTGTTAACCTACCTTATTACAGGGGTCTCTGCCAAAAACTCAGAAGCTTAGAAGAAAAATTATCCTTCCTCTCCCCCATACTTCCTTCTGGGAAATATGCCACTTCCAGGTTGTAGCAGGTTTGAGGGATTCCAGAGCCCTCTCTTCCTCTTTCAAGGTGACACTTGAGAGACAAGCTACTCTGTAATTTTGGCTCCTTGAAGGAGAACACACAGCAGAACTCCCTCCCAGCCAATGCACCATGATTATCTGCCCTATTTGAAAAATGGAACATTGTTTTAAGACTTTGAGATGTTGTAACTTTCCCTTCCTTTTTTCCTTTTGCCCTTTTATTTTTTTCTTCTTGGAGAAGGAAATGGCAACCCAATCCAGTGTTCTTGCCTGGAGAACCCCAGAGACAGGGGAGCCTAGTGGGCTGCCATCTGTGGGATCGCACAGAGTCGGACACAACTGAAGCGACTTAGCAGCAGCAGTAGCTTGTTATGGCAACATAATTTACCTATCCTGTATGGCATAGGAATATAAACTAATGTATTAATATAAAGTAAAAGTCCTTTAAGACCATATTCTCATGATTTTTACATGTAAGAAAGATTTTGTGAGTACTTACTTTGTACCAGGTTCTAGAAGGATACAGAAATGAAAAAGACTCAGTAGTTATCCTTGAAGTATTCACAGAATTGGAAAAGTTTCACTTGGAGAAGAACATTTTATTTCAATTTTGCCACTTGGGAAATGTATGTCTTCTATGACTCTTGGCCAACAAATGACCAACTCAGGATCCAAATACCACATATCTCCACCTCCTCCAAGAAAATTCCTTATGTAATAGCACTGTTTTGAATAGTTGCATCCATTGTATAATTGGCCTGTTGTTTTTAAACTTGAGGGCCTTGAGAGGATCACAGGGGCTTAGTTTCCTGTTATGCCTCCATGTTGAGAATGTTTTTATCTTTACTCAAGATACTAAATGAGACAAAATATAGGACCTTAATTCATATACAGTTATCCAAAAGGTTTTCTTTCCCTCTCTTCCTTTCTTCCTTATATTTTCCTCTCTTCCACCCTTCTTACTTCCTCTCTTTTCCTAATCCTCCCAAGGTGGAATCTGAAACCAATATTGTGACATCTTATCTTTCCTAAACTTAATCCAAAATTTTTGCTGAATATAGAGATGGATTGTTAGAGTGTCAGCAACTTCATTTCTGATTTTCTCCTTATCTGACTTCTTTTCCCTGTCAGTGATGTGTTCACAGAGAGAATTAGTTTTCTATTCTTGGGAGCATCTTATGAAGTGATTACTCAGATAGATTTTGGAATGGCTTCTGACTGTGTCTATATAATACAGTTTACTAGGCAAAGTCCCATCTTGACTTGATTCAGTTCAAGAAAATGTTGTATAACTGGCATCTGGGTGGTTGATGACCTGGCAGACTCAAGAAAAGTTTATTTTTGCTTGTCCATAAAGCTGAATTTAAGCAGGTTTTAAGATTCTTGTGCATTTCTACAGATATGGGTAAAGTCACATGGTCCCTTACTTAATTTATTTGAACCTGTTTGTTTTACTAGTAATAACCTATACCTCAAAACAGTGTTCAATCCCTGGATTGGGAAGATCCCCTGGAGGAGGGCATGGCAACCCACTCCAGTATTCTGGCCTGGANGTACTTACTTTGTACCAGGTTCTAGAAGGATACAGAAATGAAAAAGACTCAGTAGTTATCCTTGAAGTATTCACAGAATTGGAAAAGTTTCACTTGGAGAAGAACATTTTATTTCAATTTTGCCACTTGGGAAATGTATGTCTTCTATGACTCTTGGCCAACAAATGACCAACTCAGGATCCAAATACCACATATCTCCACCTCCTCCAAGAAAATTCCTTATGTAATAGCACTGTTTTGAATAGTTGCATCCATTGTATAATTGGCCTGTTGTTTTTAAACTTGAGGGCCTTGAGAGGATCACAGGGGCTTAGTTTCCTGTTATGCCTCCATGTTGAGAATGTTTTTATCTTTACTCAAGATACTAAATGAGACAAAATATAGGACCTTAATTCATATACAGTTATCCAAAAGGTTTTCTTTCCCTCTCTTCCTTTCTTCCTTATATTTTCCTCTCTTCCACCCTTCTTACTTCCTCTCTTTTCCTAATCCTCCCAAGGTGGAATCTGAAACCAATATTGTGACATCTTATCTTTCCTAAACTTAATCCAAAATTTTTGCTGAATATAGAGATGGATTGTTAGAGTGTCAGCAACTTCATTTCTGATTTTCTCCTTATCTGACTTCTTTTCCCTGTCAGTGATGTGTTCACAGAGAGAATTAGTTTTCTATTCTTGGGAGCATCTTATGAAGTGATTACTCAGATAGATTTTGGAATGGCTTCTGACTGTGTCTATATAATACAGTTTACTAGGCAAAGTCCCATCTTGACTTGATTCAGTTCAAGAAAATGTTGTATAACTGGCATCTGGGTGGTTGATGACCTGGCAGACTCAAGAAAAGTTTATTTTTGCTTGTCCATAAAGCTGAATTTAAGCAGGTTTTAAGATTCTTGTGCATTTCTACAGATATGGGTAAAGTCACATGGTCCCTTACTTAATTTATTTGAACCTGTTTGTTTTACTAGTAATAACCTATACCTCAAAACAGTGTTCAATCCCTGGATTGGGAAGATCCCCTGGAGGAGGGCATGGCAACCCACTCCAGTATTCTGGCCTGGAGAATCCCCATGGGCAGAGGAGCCTGGAAGGTTAAAGCCCATGGGGTCACAAAGAATTGGACACTACTGAGCAACAAAGCACAGCACATAAGCCACTGTAAGAATTAAATGAGGTAGTTTTACAACTCATATTCCTTGTGGCTCAGCTGGTAAAGAATCCACCTCCAATGAAGGAGACCTGGTTTCAATCCCTGGCTTGGGAAGATCCCCTGGAGAAGGGAAAGGCTACCCTCCAGTATTCTGGCCTGGAGAATTCCATGGACTATATAGTCCATGGTGTCACAAAGAATAAGACACGACAGAACAACTTGCACTTTCACTTTTACAATTCATCTGTGCTAAGAACTAAAACACTTGTAAAAACCTGACACATATCAAGTATTAGATTCAAAAGCTATGCTGAATATTGTCTTTTCTTTTCCTTTTCTTCTAGTTTAAATGGTTACTACATAGGGATTATTATGAACCTGAAAAGAAAAAATATATATATATATTTATATATATATAGGTATACACAGAAAATGCACATACACATTATATATATACACATCCGAAGAAGGCAATGGCACCCCACTCCAGTATTCTTGCCTGGAAAATCCCATTGGTGGAGGAGCCTGGTAGGCTGCAGTCCATGGGGTCGCTAGCAGTCGGACATGACTGAGTGACTTCACTTTCACTTTTCAAGAGTTGAAGAAGGAAATGGCAACCCACTCCGGTGTTCTTGCCTGAAGAATCCCAGGGACGGGGCAGCCTGGAGGGCTGCTGCCTATGGGGTTGCACAGAGTCAGACACGACTGAAGCGACTTAGCAGCAGCAGCATATACACATCATACAATGTATACGTGTGTATTTACACACATATTGTAAGCAGGTATACATAGGAAAGGGTGTGTTTTATATATGTATATAAATATGACATTTTGTGACCAGCTACATCTATCATATATAAACATGGCTTCTTCAGTAATCACATCTCCCTCATTTTGTAGAACTATCACACTAAACAAGGTATCTGGACTCAGGATCTCAATCTTGTTTTTCCTTCTTCCCTTCTTGATGTCTGTGTCTGACTTCTACTAGTCATGGGCTTTGAAGTTAAATCTCCTTGGATTCAGTTTCTTCTGATATCATCTGAGGTATTTTGTTTGCATGCACGATCAGTCACACCCAACTCTGTGACCCTACGGACTGTAGCCTGCCAGACTCCTTTGTCCATGGGATTCTCCAGGCAAGAACACTGATGTGGGTTGCCATGCCCTCCTCCAGGGGATCTTCCTGACCCAAGGATCAAATCCATGTTTCCTGCAGATCCTATTGGCAAGTGGATTCTTTACCACTGAGTCCAAGGGTGTTACTTTACCTCTAAGTTTCCATTTCTTCATTTATAGAACTAGAATAATAACATCCTCCAAGTTAGGTTAACATGTCACCTGTTTTGCAGATGAGAAAAAGTGCAACTCAGCAACTCAGATTATATGACCTGACCACTGCTACTCAGTAAAGAAGTACAAGAGCAGTGGGGTTCAGTCATTATTTGCTTCAAAATATAAAATATCTCTATTGTGCCAAACTGAGATTATAGCTTAACAATCTCCACAACACCTAGAACACAGCTTGGCATTTTTCATCAGATCCTAAACACACACACACACACACACACACACACACACACACACACACACATATGAAGGAAAGTGTGGAGAAGTAAAAACACCATAATGCACTCATCCTGACCTTTTAGCAAAAATGAGAGGACAGTGAAAATTATAAATATAAAAATACCTCTGTCATTTAAGAGAACTTAGGTAAATTGACAGCTTAAATTATGAAGGGTACAGGTGTCCAACCATGTTTATCCTTCCAATGATATTCCAATTATATGGTACAATTAATGTTGCTTTTATCAGCTTCAATCTTATTGATGAGGAAGCTGAAGCTTAAAGATGTTGAGGACCTTCCCTAAGATCTTATGGCTGATCTGCAGTGGACCAGGGGCATGGACAGAACAAAATGATACCATGCCCTAGTCTCCTCACTGGACTCTGCTTCTTTTCTCTGGTACCATTATCATGAGGACTCCAGGCAGGAAGGAAATACATGCTTAGTTCTGAATCTGGTAACAAGCTATGAGATGCCATTATAGTATAGACTGATGGGCTTCATCTGTGCAGCTGGTATAATTGTATTCCCACGTCTACCTTATAACCACCAAATATGTTATAAAGTAAATCACGTCATTGATACATAAATATTCTATGAAGTTAGTGTTTTTGAAATAATGTCATTTGCAGTAATGTGGAAGGACCTTGAGATTAACATACTAAGTGAAATTAGTCAGAAGGAAAAAGACAAATACCATATGGTGTCACGTATATGGAGTCTAAATATGACATAAATGAACCCATCTACAAAACAGAAACAGGCTCACATATGATTGTCAAGGAGAAAGGGACATGGGTAGACTGGGAGTTTGGGATTAGTAGGTACAGACTATTATATAGAGAATGGAAAAACAAGGTCCTATTGTATAGCACAGGCAGCTACAGTCAATATCTTGTAATAAACCTTAATGGAAAATACTCAAAAACAATGCATATATTTATATGTATAACTGAATCACTTTGCAGTACAGTAGAAATTAACACAACATTGTAAATTAACCATATTTCAAAATTTTTTCTAAAAAATAAATTAGTGTTTTTGTTATTCTTGACTTGTTATGACCTTGGGAAAGTTTCCTACCTTCTCTGCACATTCACTGTTACCATATGGAAAGTATGTTCTGAATAGATCAGGTGCATGAAGATGCCAAGAACATCACCTCCCATTAACATATAAATAAATTATCATATTTCACGGCTGTAAGAGTCTCAGAAAAGTCCTTCTCTCTCTCTCTTCTTGATTTATTTGTTTTATCAACTCTTCTTACTCCCTGTGATAAGAAAATAATAAGCTGCGACATCCACTTTTAACTCGCTTTATGTTGGTTAGTATAGAATTGTCAGGGCAGAAAGGACACTCGGAGAGCATCACATAAAACCTGATGGGATTAAAGATGGGAGACGTGATGCCTGTAAAACTTTCTTGAAGTCGTAGAGAGTCTATGGTGGAATCAGAACAGGACAGCAGCTCCCTCCACACAGCCCAGCCCTTTCTATTTTATGAAGCTTCTTTCTACTTATAAGAGGCCCTGAAACAGACTTAGTCAAATGCACGTGCTTCACTGTGTGTCTCTTGATGTAAGATGACTACTGGCAATACTTTTTATTAGTTGGGGAAGAATTTTCTATTCTTTCAACTACTATATATTAAATGTTTCCTGGGTGCCTATTCTCAGCATTCTGTGGTTAAAAGGGTAAATGAGACAAAGAAGTTCCCTTTTTCATGAAGTTCCCATTCTCCTGACAGAGGTAGACAGTGAACAAATAGGAAGAAAATATCAGGAAGTAATAACCTTTATGAGGAATATGAAAATAAGGTAAAATGAAAAGAACAAGGGGATGGATACTTCAGTATATGTCTCATTTAAGTTAAGTGGGAAGAGGAATGAAGCTTCTGAATACTGAAAAGAGCTAGAACCTCACTATCAAGAAGTGGTGGGGGCAAGTTTTGCAATAGACAGCATAAAGGCAAAGAGGGTGAAATTTAATGTAGAGATGGGTGAACAGGAGCTGGATAAGGATCTCAGCTGGCAGAGCTCTGTTAGCCACTGTGAAGAGTCTAGGGTCTATCTCAAGGGCACTGAAAAGAGTTTGAATCCCATTTGTGCAATCTTATTCTGGAAAGATCATTCCTTTGGCTATGTTGCATGAGATCTAAACCATAGGAAGTTGGGGGTACAGGGTGGAGTAGGAGAGGAAGCAGGAATTAGATGCACTTGTTGGGTCTGGAGATGATGGTTTAAATTCGGGGAGTAACAGTGGAATCAGAGAGCACAGGCTGGAGGAGAGTCATCTGTGATGGATGAGTGTGAGTACTGGCTGGTGTCCCGAACGGGAAACAAAGGTAGTGGGGAGGGATGAGTCATAGGTTGTGCCTTTAAGAAGCTAGATAGATGGTTCAGTTCAGTTTGTTCAGTCGCTCAGTCATGTCCAACTCTTTGTGACTCCATGAATCACAGCACATCAGGCCTCCCTGTCCATCACCAACTCCTGGAGTTCATTCAGATTCACATTCATTGAGTCAGTGATGCCATCCAGCCATCTCATCCTCTGTCATCCTCTTCTCCTTCTGCTCCCAATCCCTCCCAGCATCAGAGTCTTTTCCAATGAGTCAACTCTTCACATGAGGTGGCCAAAGTACTGGAGTTTCAGCTTCAGCATCATTCCTTCCAAAGAAATCCCAGGACTGATCTTCAGAATGAACTGGTTGGATCTCCTTGCAGTCCAAGGGACTCTCAAGAGTCTTCTCCAACACCATAGTTCAAACCCATCAATTCTTTGGCACTCAGCCTTCTTCACAGTCCAACTCTCACATCCATACATGATCACAGGAAAAACCATAGCTTTGATTAGATGGACCTTAGCTGGCAAAGTAATGTCTCTGCTTTTGAATTTACTANGTGAAGAGGAACTAAGGAGCCTCTTGATGAAAGTGAAAGAGGAGAGTGAGAAAGTTGACTTAAAACTCAACATTCAGAAAACTAAGATGATGGCATCTGGTCCCATCACTTCATGGGAAATAGATGGGGAAAGAATGGAAACAGTGTCAGACTTTATTTTTTTGGGCTCCAAAATCACTGCAGATGGTGACTGCAGCCATGAAATTAAAAGGTGCTTACTCCTGGGAAGAAAAGTTATGACCAACATATAGATAGTATATTCAAAAGCAGAGACATTACTTTGCCGACTAAGGTCCATCTAGTCAAGGCTATGGTTTTCCCAGTGGTCATGTATGGATGTGAGAGTTGGACTGTGAAGAAGACTGAGTGCCGAAGAATTGATGCTTTTGAACTATGGTGTTAGAGAAGACTCTTGAGAGTCCCTTGGACTGCAAGGAGATCCAACCAGTCCAGTCCATTCTGAAGGAGATCAGCCCTGGGATTTCTTTGGAAGGAATGATGCTAAAGCTGAAACTCCAGTACTTTGGCCACCTCATGAGAAGAGTTAACTCATTGGAGAAGACTCTGATTCTCGGAGAGATTGGAACAGGAGGAGAAGGGGAAGACCGAGGAAGAGACAGCTGGATGGCATCACTGACTTGATGGACATGAGTCTGAATGCACTCTGGAAGATGATGATGGTCAGGGAGGCCTGGCGTGCTGCAGTTCATGGGGTCACAAAGAGTCGGACACGACTGAGCGACTGAACTGACCTGAACGGATATATAAAATAGATAAACAACAAGGACTTACTGATTAGTACATGGAACTACATTCAACATTTCATAATAACCTAAATGGGAAAAGATTCTGAAAATAATGAATATCTGTATAAAAGAATCATTTTTCTATACACCTAAAACTATCAGGATATTGTACTCAACAATATTTCAATTTTTAAAAATTACTATTGTTTAAACCATTAAGATTTATGGTGGTTTGTTACATAGCAGTTGATAACCAGAATATAAGATAGAACATTTATTTGGATACTTGTATTTTTATATGATTATCCTCTCTTCCTCTTTGAAATGTTTTTATGTTTTCTGGGTGTTATTTTGGAATGTAGATGGAAGTGAAAGCTAGAGAGACGTGTATTGAAATGGGTCTCTAACACTTAGTGGCTACAAGACTTTGCATGACCCTCATAGTTTCTTAGAGCTTCTCCTTCCATCAATAAAAATGAAAATAATACCAACTTCATAAGACCGTTGAGAGCATTAAATGAAATAACATTCAAAATACCTAGTACACAGAAGGATCTCAGTAGCCAAGAGTTAATGTCATCATCAGCAGTGGTCATATCAAAGAGTATGCAATACAGGGACCATGAATTTCTTTATAGATTAGATTCTTGCTGTACATAAAGTAGAAATAGTTTTTTATTAAAGAGATTTCAAATACTGCCCTGGTATTTTGTCTTGCAAATTTTACGGTATAGTTTTGTGGTTTTGATTATATTGCCCCCATGACAAAAGTTGTTTTTAATGCTATGATGACAGCCTGGTGTAATGAAAAGACCATGCGCTATGGGGTAAGTTCTACCCCTGTATTTTGTGTGCATACATGCACAAGTGTCTTTGGTTTGTTTCCGCCATCCCTATTATAATCATGGGGGCAGAAACCCTGGCTTTTTCACTGTTTAATCCCCACTGGCCCGAAAAGTATATGGCATATAATGGATAATCAATCAATAAAGATTACTTAAAAGAAAATACATTGTCATCATCTGCTACTGATCTTGTTTGGTACAAATATTGGGGACAAAGAGTTTTCAGTTTAGCAAACACCAGAGCACTTTGCAGTGCTAGTTCTTTTATCTCAGTAATTTGATTTTTTGGCCTCATCATTCCTTACTTAGATTTCTAAACCAAAATGTTAGTTTTATACACACTGAAAGTTGAATATTACAGATGGTCATGAGGCTTTCTATATACAAGTGCGTTTAAAGGTCTATTTGGACATAGAAAGATTATATAATGAGTATATATAGGGCTTCCTAGGTGACTAGATGGTAAAGAATCCACCTGTCAAGTAGGAGATGCAGGTTCGATCCCTCAGTAGGGAAACTCTCTAGAGAAGGAAATGGCAAGCCACTCCAGTATTCTTCCTGGGAAATCCCATGGACAGAGAAGTCTGGTGGGCTACATTCCATGGGGTCACAAAGAGTTGGAGATGATTTAATGACTAAAGAGCAGCAACAAATAGAGTATAAATAGTGCATATTTTAAATACATATTATAGTGTGTATATCCTGCAGGAGGGCATGGCAACCCACTCCAGTATTCTTGCCTGGAGAATCCCCATGGATAGAGGAGCCCGACGGGCTACAGTTCATGGGGTCACAAAGAGTCGACTGAGCAACTAAGCACACTATACATACACACACAGTATACATACACATATAGTATGCATGTATGTATATAGTAATATATATATATATGGTCTAAATTATATACTATGTGTTATATATATGGCCAGCTACCTGTATGTTCACTAAAATATCATTAATTAAGGGAAATTTGAGAATTTAAAGTAGTATAAGGAAAGTAGGATTTTATTACCTTCAAAGTCATGGGAACATTACTAGCCATAACAGTTGACTTCAGGTGGAAACCCCTCATGACAAGCATGCATGAATAAATGAATAAGTACCTATTTCTGGGAGAGAAGTAAGGGTTCTGAGGTGCTATCAGGCACCCCATCATTAGTTCTTCTGAGGAACATAAACAATCCTCACCACAGACTTTTTTGCAAGACTGATTTGCTTGAGGTCAAGCTGTCCTATAGATATTAGATTTCAAAGTAATGGGGTCTGAACGTCCAGTGAGTTCATGTGTATCATGACTGACTTCTTATCTCTGCCTTAGTGAGCTCACAGCTTTATTGGGAAAGGTATTCCTAAACAGGCTTTCTGTACACAGAGTGCTAAGTGCAAAAACATACATACAACCTAGATACTTACACTATGATGAGTGAATTCAAGGTGAGGATTCTAGACACCATGGAGATGGTTAGAAAAAAAGGTGAGGGGGCAGATAGGACACTCAGTCCCCAATGCCTGCAGGGGCACTGGCCACCCCAGGAGATCTCCTTCCTATGCCCCTCTCAATCGTGCCCTCCTTCTAAGCTGGCAGATTGTGAGGTATGGAGCAAATTGGTCATGTGAGTGAATTCCTCAATAACTTTTTCTTCTATTCTCTGTGTGCATGCAGAACTGGATCCTTTTTCATTTCATATGCTTATCACATGATACCTTCAGATCTGGCCTCAGGCAAAATTCCTATGGAAGTGCTGACCTTGAGAAAACGCCTGAGCCAGCACAGCCCTTGTCCCCGGGCACAAATGGCCACCTCCTAGCCCTGTGGCAGAGCGCTGCGGGGCACTGGGTAATGCCGACTGAGTAATGCTGTCTTTGAAACGTCTCTGTAGCACAGCATCTCAGACTTGCATCAAGCTCAGGGTAAGAAGCAGCAAGCAGATACGGCTACAAAGATGTGTGGGAATAACACAGACACTTTTCCCATGGACCCCAATGGTTTGTAATTCTTGTCCATTGCAGAGTTTCTAGTACAAACTTTCAGTTAAAGAGACAGATGACACATTTCACTGGCTGGCACTTATCAGCAGCTCTGGGGGAGAATATCAGAGGAAACTGTCAGAAAATGACAGTGTCATGGTTCAGTCACTAACTAAATGAAAAAGACACAGTGCTGAACCAGGCCTGACCTTATCCTGCTTGTCTTTCTCCTCTTTCTGCTTCTGTTGCCGCTAAAAGAACAGACCAGAGCCAGAGGCAAGAGCAGACAGAAGGAGAGAGCAGAGACTTTGGTGACACTGTTTGGGATACACGGAGCCATATGGAGGGCTGTGTGGACCCTAGAAGCTGCAGCATGTGAGCAAGGACACTGCCAACCTGTGAAGTTGCCCAGGAATTGCCCTCTTCAAGCCAGCTTGACAATCCCACAGCCTTAATATACATGGCTCTGGCAGGTGACCTGACTCTCCATCTACATTTTCTTATGAAATAAAGAAAGTCATGTAAACTCACGTATTCCCTGATGACCCGATATCCTTTTAAGTTTTGGTTGTTTGAGTTTTGGATGACTATCAGAGATCACATCGTCACTTTGTCCTTTAATTTTGATTGGTATTTAATTTGTTTACAATGTTGTGTTAGTTTCAGGTGTGCAGTAAAGTGATCAGTTATGTATATCGACTCTTTTTCAGATTCTTTCCCATATAAGCCATCGCAGAGTACTACATAGACCTGTGCTATACAACCCTTATTAGTTATCTATTCTTTGCTTTGCCCTGAGGCAGAGCAGGGTGCAGGTCTGTCCATTGTCAACTGTGTGGCACTGATCAAGCATCCTACCCTCTCTGAGGTTCTGTTTCCTAAAATGCTAGGTAAGATAACAACCCTTACTGAGTAGAACTGTTGTTTGGATTACACATCATGCTTGTGTAGCTCCCCACAGACATCTTCAAATATGAGAAACACTTAGTCACTGGCAGCCACTTAGAAAGTTACTTATTTTTCTCACCTTGCTGTATTTCATTTCCTCCCTTTATTATCTATTGTGTATAGTCTGGAGGAGGATCTATAGCAAGAAGGCATCCTTCACATTCTTCTCTCATTGATCTGAGTCCACTGTAGCCAAAATGTACAATATCTTATTGCTTCTACTAATCCTGGCTGCCTGTAGTTATCTCCTTCCAATAAGCTATGGGAATCAGACTACATATTTTTTAACTAATCAAAAATATTTAAAATTGTCTTTGATCCTCCTCTGCACTTATCAGATTTCCAAAGTTGAAGTAAGGTATTAATATCTAGTTATGGTATTAACAGCTGGTAATGGTATTAATACCTGGGAGATGGGTACCTGAGGTTTCACAGTGATGTTTGGAGTATAAATTGCTATAGCTTTGACCCACTGCAGATGTCAAGATGGCAAAAGTCTTCAAAATATGCACGTACTTTGACTTGGTAATGGCACCTCAAGGAACTTATCCTAAAGATACTATATCTGTCTGCAAAAATGTTTTTGCAGCATGTATAATAATGAAAAAGGAGGAAAAATCTAAATGTCAAAAATAGATCTGTTCTGTTTGTCTATTGTGATACATCCATATAATGGAAGATTTATATAAAAATTATGCTATAAAATCACATTTACTGATACAGAAAGATATCTGTATACTGTGTGTGTAACAAATACAGTAACTAAAACAGTTTCAATGGGGGGCCCTGACTTCAACAGATAATGGGGACCCTTTCTCAGCTCTTCTAGAGAACACATTGGGGAGGAGATGATGATCTCTTGTCCCTCCTCTTCTCTCTCTGTCTCTCCCCAGGGGAAGGGATTTTCATAATAGTTAGGGGAATTAGGTAAATATCCCTGTAAGTGTGTGCCTGTTGTGGACTAAATGTGTGTGTCCCTCCAAAATCCAAATGTTGAAATCCTAACCCCAAATTTGATGGCATCAAGAGGTGGGGACGTTAGAAGGTGATTAGGTCATATCCTCTCTCTAGAATGTGCTCAGGGAATTTATAACAGTTGAGCTAGACCAAAAGCACATGCTATTCACAA
>SJYV01041687.1:700692-755462 GCA_006410875.1 Neotragus pygmaeus
TACTTTAGAAAATATATCCAGAGATCTGCTTCTAATTATCATTAATGGAAATAGAAGGATTTTCTTTTAGGTTTACTTCCTAATACTTTTGAGACCACTGCATTTGATAATTTTTAACATCATGTAGCTAAAGCACATGTACCTACTCTATGGATCCTTATATAATCCTGCAGACAAGTTATTGTGGAAATTGTGTTCATCTATTTTCTCAGCCTCTGATTGCCTACGAGCACAGAAAGACTCCTTCGTCAGTCTATGTAGACTGTGAGTCACAGACATGCTTCTTCGAGTTCACAGAACTATTTTTAGTAAATACCTGGGACAGTGATATGTTGAATAGGACATTTATCTTAGCATCGAATGCAGTTCAATCAGTTTTTGAGCATGATTAATGGACCCTCATAATAAACCAATTCAGAAAGGTGAAAGAGATTTGTCCAAGGTTAGTGTTAGTTTAAATATGTCATACTTGCTATGTGGAAGCATATAAGGTTTATCTCTCTGAAGTGCATGATTTCCATTTTATAGATGAGAAAGTCCGGCCCAGAATGTTTTAGCCATTTCCCAGTGGTAGAGGTGGATCCACCAGGGCAGTCTGGCCACAGAGGGTATGTCTCAGCCCTGACCCTGCAGTGTTGACCCTCTTCCTCCTCTTCCAGCTCCTACTTCACTGCTCTCACAACATCTCATCTCAGATGTTTGATTTACTTTTATCCCCCAGCTATGAATGAGGTTCATTTATCGCAGTTAATCTATGATCTATGTTAACACTAAAAAGTGTAAAGCTTAAATTGGTGGTCTATCCACAAGTCATGGAATGGATAATTATCCCACATGGATATGTTTACTGGACCTATCAACCACTGTAAATAAACATTGTACTTCTTCTAAATGAAACTGACTCAACAAAAGCCCCTTACTCTGCAAAACCGAGCTTGGGAACTGTGTCAACAGAGAGAGGTCACCTGAAGCCCTGGAAACCAGCTGATAATCTCTAGTGTTTCTAGTGTAGCCTGACATGAAATATTGGGTTCTGCCAAACAGATTTCCTTTCCTTGAATTTGAACTCAAAAATTCAGAAAAACAGATTGTTCAGTGGATATTATGCAAGGAGAAGTCATACAAAGGAGAGAGGAGTCTTTCAAATGGTAAAACACTAGAGTAACAACCTTATACTTCCTAAGGCCAGCGTCAGATATTTTTCTGGCTCCCGCAGAATTCTCTGTATAAGTCCCTCATTCCTCAAAGTAACTAGATGGTATGTCTGTTCCTTGCCATGTGATGGTAACAGTTTCAATAATTGCCCTTGAACAGATAAGGGGGCTTCCCTGGTGGCCTAGCTGTAAAGAATTCAGCTGCCAGTGCAGGAGACATGGGTTTGATCCCTGATCTGGAAAGATCCCACACGCCGAGGAGCAACTGAGCCCACGAGCCACCACTTGAGCTTGTGGTCTAGCGCCCGGGAGCCTCAACAGCTGAGCGCACATGCCATGACTACGGATGCCCGTGTGCCTAGAGCCCATGCTCTGAAACAAGGGAGGCCACCTCGATGAGAACCCCACGCACCACAACTAGAGAGGAGCCCCTACTCACGGCAGCTAGAGAAAGCCCACGCAGCACGGAGACCCAGCACTGCCCAAAAATAAATACATAAAGAAAACTGTTTTCAGAAAGATAAGGAAGACAACATTTTAATGCAAAACATGATTTACGGAATTTCAGAATATGCTTTCATTTTGTAGAAAAGACCGAGGGCCGATAATTTTGTCCCTACCTACCGAAAGGNAAACAATGGCTGACTTAATTTTTCTGGACTCCAAAATCACTGCAGATGGTGATTGCAGCCATGAAATTAAAAGACGCTTACTCCTTGGAAGGAAAGTTATGACCAATTTAGACAGCATATTAAAAAGCAGAGACATTATTTTGCCAACAAAGGTCCATCTAGTCAAGGCTATGGTTTTTCCAGTGGTCATGTATGGATGTGAGAGTTGGACTATAAAGAAAGCTGAGCACTGAAGAATTGATGCTTTTTGAAGTGCGGTGTTGGAGAAGACTCTTGAGAGTCCCTTGGACTACAAGGATATCCATCCAGTCCATCCTAAAGGAAATCAGTCCTGGGTGTTCATTGGAAGGAGTGATGTTGAAGCTGAAACTCCAATACTTTGGCCAGCTGATGAGAAGAGCTGACTCATTTGAAAAGACCCTGATGCTGGGAAAGATTGAGGGCAAAAGGAGAAGGGGACGACAGAGGATGAGATAGTTTAATGGCATCACCAACTTGATGGACATGGATTTGGGTAGACTCTAGGAGTTGGTGATGGACAGGGAGGCCTGGCGTGCTGCGGTTCATGGGGTCACAAAGAGTTGGACACGACTGAGCAACTGAACTGTACTGAACTGAAAAAACAAAATGCTTGCTTTTTAAAACCAGCACTCACCATAAAACATTAAGCAGAGTTCCCTGTGCTATACAGTAGGTTGTCATTAGTTAACTATTTTATACATATATCAATAGTATGTATATATCTCAAACTCCATCTCATAGCATACACCATTCATCCCATCCCCTATTTTCCTCCTTAGTGTCAATACACCTGTTCTCTACATTTATGTCTCTATTTCTGCCTTGCAAACTCTGTGGTAACCTAAATGGTAAGGAAATCCAAAAAACAGGGGTATATTAATGTGTACTGCTAATTCACTTTTCAGTCCAGCAGAAACTAATACAACACTGTAAAGCAAATAAACCTGAATTAAAAAAAAAAAAAAAAACAGCATTCAGTCCAGTGCACTTGCCTGAGTATAAGTGATGCTGTAAGATATTATGCCACCTTTAACTATAAAGAACTTATGGGTTATAGACCATCAAACAGCATGTGTTACAAAGATCCAAGGCTTCATTTCAAAAACATGACAAGGGTTGTTATGAAGGCTAGTATAGCATTTCCTATGTTGCTTTGTGGATTTAGCTTTCAAGTCTATCTTCTTACAAACTTGAGACCTCCTAGGATGTGAAATGTATCATTCTGTATATACTGTGTGCTAGTCCCCAGGGCACAGACACAGGAGAATAAGGCATGCTGAACTCTTTCAAAATTTTACCATCATTTGAGGAGAAAAGTGACATATATAGGAGAACCACAAGTGCCTCACGCTAATATAAGCACTCTTGAGATTACGAGTAAGTGAGGATGCCCAGAGGTCTGCTGGGGCTGGGTTGGAGCTGGTGATAGAGAAACTGTACTCTGTTTCCCTTGAGAATGGACAGGTCAATGCTGGTCTTTCATCCATGTACCATCAGTATCTTGGCTAGCACTAAGCACTCTGTAAGACTTCAGGAAATCTTTATCAAGAGGAGGCTAATCGTCAGCATGTACAGTAAGTCCCCTACATATGAACGCTCAAGTTACAAAGATGTAAACGTGTGTTCCATCAGAGCCAGGCATGAATAAATTGCAGTTTGCCCTCTGTCTCCTATTGCTGATGATTCTTCACCTTACTATATCCCACCCCCTTTCTGTCCAGTCAGTAACTCTTCTTGCCTGTTCACTTGATGTCAGGAGCTGTATGCCAATTGTACTATACTACTGTATGTACTTTCCAAGATACTGTACTGTAATATTAAAGATGTTTATATTTCTGTGTTTGTTTCTTATGTATTATTTGTGTAACAAGTATTAAAAACCTAGTACAGTCACCTCATGTGAAGAATTGACTCATTGAAAAAGACTCTGATGCTGGGAGGGACTGGGGACAGGAGGAGAAGGGGACAACAGAGGATGAGATGGCTGGATGGCATCACTGACTCGATGGACATGAGTTTGAGTGAACTCTGGGAGATGGTAATGGACAGGAAAGCCTGGCGTGCTGCAATTCATGGGGTCGCAAAGAGTCAAACACGACTGAGTGACTGAACTGAATTGAACAGTATAATGCATACAGACACAGCCGATTGTGTTAGTTGGGTACCTAGACTAACTTTGTTGGATTTATGAACAAACTGGGCTCATGAATGTGCTCTCAGAATAGAGCTTGTTCATATGTAGGGGACTTATTGTATTATATAAGCCTCCACATGTAAAATAATTTTCAAGTGATAAGATCAAAACACACACACTCAACAGCATCAACAAAAGAAAAGTAAAAGAGGTTTCACAGAGTGCCAGCAGAGTAGCAATAGCAGGATATTCCAGAACAGTCCATATCTTTATCTTTCCTGTGAAATCTTTCCTAGTCATCACCCTAGGAAAATTGTTTAGGTACCTTCATCCTGGAGCTTTAGGTGATCCACCTTGATTACTCTTGCTTTCATTTCAGAAAATAAATTCTTTACATAGAGCAAGCGTTTAACTCACTTATTTTGATTCTCATTCTATCTGATTGGTATTATTATTGTGATGATCGCTATTATTATTAATAGTAGTCCTTACAGATGCTGTAAGATGTTTCATCTGTTACCATGGAGATCACCACTAAGAAGAAAAAGCAAACAGAAGAAAAGTGAAAAAAAGAGAGAAAAACACGTGACAACTCTGATTAATAAAACCTCATTCTACACACATATCTGATTCTGCAGAGCAAGGAAAAAACTATAAATTTTATCTCACAATACTTGGAAGGAAGAGAGAAGTCTACAGATTGTCAATACTCAGCTTAATTGAACTTAAATCACTGTGGGGAGCTGCTTACAGTCCTTTGAAAAGTGTGCCAATTCACTTATACTCCTATTGCAATAAAACAAGTCTGTATTAAGGTCGCCAGGGTCACTTCTGTTACAGTTATCTAAGTTGACAAAGTGAATTTTCTATGCCAAGGGTAAAGATAGCTTAAATAATTCTCAAAGCACCGTCTTTACCATTCATTTACCACCGATGCCATTTCTTGTCATTTTGCACTGACAGTTATTTAATTTTTCATATGTTTGTCCCTTATCTCCCCATTTAAATCTTAGGCAATGTCTACCGAGTAGATATCGGCTTGGAAAGGGTTTCTGTGATTAGTGAAGGCAGATATGATGGAGGAAAGCAAGGGCTTTGAAATCAACAGATCTGGCTGCCAGTTCTGCCATTGACCAAATTCCTGAACAAGGCAGAGACAGTGAGCTTCCCACAGCCTCAGTCTCCACATCTGTAAACTGGATATACCCATTAAGCGGTGATGCTCTAAGCTCTGAGTCAAACTCACAGCACTGAGAAGAACTCAGAGGCTGATTCAGGGTACTGTTCTCAAAATAAGAGTTGAACAGCTACAAACCCTGCTGATGAAGTGATTCAGGGAGGAGCAGAGGCCTCATTTCATTGTGAAAAACAGTTCTGGGAACTTCTGAAGAGGGGATCCATGAACCTTCTCCTCAACCTTTAAGAGGAAGGAAGACAAGAGGTGAAAAACAGTTTTCAACTTCTTTAAAAGGTTTCAGCATTTCTGCAAGAGTTTTCACTCTCTTGTGGCTCAGCCCAGAGGCCAAGGTGAGCATCCTCCTTGTCTGCTAAAACCACTGAAGATACGGTTGCTTTTAGTGTCTGAGCTTCTGCTGTTTAGAAGAGGGAGCATTACTGATTTAAGGCTCCTGATAGAGTCACCATGCATGGTGCATTAGCTGGAAGTAGGCACTGCAGGCTGTGGGGAGTGGAACCCATTCCAGCCACTGTCATTCCAACATCAGCCCGCATGGACCACACACTTTACGACTTCCAGACAACATACTTGGCCATGATTTATTGTACTACTTCTCTGAGCCTTTACTTCTTATATACCTTTGGTGGGTTATTTTTCTTTTCCTTTGCTTTAAAATCAGTGACATCATCAAAGAGACCTGGGGAATCTGTTTTCTGGTCTTGGAGGAGGGGGCGTGATCTTGAATGGATTTCATGTGCAGCTGCATGGTGCTTGTTTGTTTCTGATTAACTGGTTTATCCAAAAAAAATTCATGAAAAGTCTGCTGTGTGCAGAACACACTTAGGGACTGAGTATCTTGAAGGTTACCAGGCTGAATGGCATGCTGGACCCTGAGCTCAAGGGATTCATAGCTGGTTCTGAGAAAGAAGTTCCCATGGAAATTAAAAGATTCACAGCAGCATGTATGGGGTTGTGGTTTAATCCCTTTGCTGTCCAAGGGACTTTCAAGACGCTTCTCCAGCACCACAATTCAAAACCATCAATTCTTCAGTGCTCAGCCTTCTTTATGGTTGAGCTCTCATATATGTACATGACTATCAGAAAAACCACAGCTTTGAGCCTGTGCCCACCTCCTGGGCAGGGGAAGAAGGGAAAGCGGACTGCAAATCAAAGTCACCTAATGATCGGGGAGGGGCTTTGGTTGCTGTGAGACATTTTCATGAGGTCTGTAGGAGCATCTTTGTTATAAGCACTGTTGTGGTGCTTTCTGAGGGAAAAATCTAGGCACTGGATCCAACTTGAATTCAATCCTTCCATTTGTCAGTTACTAACAGAGTGATGCTGGAATACTCTCCAACCTCTATGAACTTCTGTTTCCTCAAAATGCAAATGAGAAACAATTTCTACCTCATATTTTACCATGTGGATTACACTCTAAGAGAATATATATTACCCAATACCTGAATCACAAGTATACAGTAAATAGTAGTCCCTGGGCTTCCCAGGTGGCACAGTGATAATGAATCTGTCTGCCTATGCAGCAGGTGCAAGAGATGCAAGTTCAGTCCCTGGGCTGAGAAGGTCCTTTGGAGATGGAAATGGCAGCCTACTCCAGTATTTTTGACTGGAAAATCCCATGGACAGAGGAGCCTGGCAGACTACAGTCCAGAGGGTTGCAAATTGTACATGACTGAGTGACTGAATACATCCTTTCTTTGGAAAAGTTAAGGTAGCCACGATGGAACTCACAAGGTAAGAAGCTGATTGCAAAAGGTTTACCTTAGTCCTGCAGCCATGAAATTAAAAGACACTTGCTCCTTGGAAGAAAAGCTATGACAAAACTAGACAGTATATTTAAAAGCAGAGACATCACTTTGCTGACAAAACTCTATATAGTCATAGATATGTTTTTCTCAGTAGTCATGTACAGATGTGAGAGTTGGACCATAAAGAAAGTTGAGCACAGAAGAACTGATGCTTTCAAATTGTGTGGCTGGAGAAGACTCTTGAGAGTTCCTTGGAAAACAAGGATATCAAACCAGTCAATCCTAAAACAAATCAACCCTGAATATTTATTGGAAGGACTGATGTTTAAGCTGAAACTTCAATACTTTGTCCACCTGATGTGAAGAACAGATTCATTAGAAAAAACCCTGATGTTGAGAGAGATTGAAGGCAGGAGGAGAAGGCAATGCCAAAAGATGAGATGGTAAGTTAGCATCACCAACTCAATGGACATGAGTTTCAGCAAACTTTGGGAGATAGTGAAGGACAGGGACGCCTGGTGTGCCACAGTCCATAGGGTCTGCATGCGTTCAGGCTTAGTGATTAAAAAACAAGTCCTCAGAAAGGATACCCAGCATTTATGTTGTCTCTCTCCAGGTCACAAAAGTAGACAAGCCTTCTGAAAATGGAAGAATCTACTTATTCTTCTTCCATGGATCTTAAATTCTGGTTTTGAAGGTGATTGACAAAATGAAAGCTCAAGAGGAAAGTGAAATTATTCATCTTTCTTTCATCACAGTACCAATGATGTGCCAACTTCATCTCCAGTGAGAAAACTTTTCTAACTCCACTAGCACCCCGTGTTTGTCTCACTCAAGTACTGTTATGCCAGCTTGTTTACGCAGACCCTCTGATAAACTGCAAGCTCAGCAAGGGAAAAGAATGTCTCATAAGTCTTTGCCTGCCTAGCACCTGACCCACAGTAGGTATTCACTTATCACTGAACTAAACCTTCAACTGCTGCTGCTGCTGAGTCTCTGCAGTCGTGTCCAAATCTGTGCGACCCCATAGACAACAGCCCACCAGGCTCCCCCGTCCCTGGGATTCTCCAGGCAAGAACACTGGAGTGGGTTGCCATTTCCTTCTCCAAAACCTTCAACAGACTACCAATGTTTTTATTGGCTTCAGTGACAATACTTAAAATCAACCACAAAGTGATATGATAGGATACTATGTTTTGATATGTACTTGAAATTCTGCCATGCAGCCCAGAATATCTACTGCAAATAGCAGAATATTGGAAAAATATAAATATCTACCAATAGCTGTCTGATTGAATAGAGGATAGTTAATTGACACAGTGAAATACTACGTAACCATAATAAAGACCACGTAAGATTTCTTTAAACTGATCTAGAATTATTTCCAGGATAGACAGAATCAGTTCAGGGTAACAAGGTGCAAAAGACTATGCTATGGGTTTTGTAAGAATAAAGGAGAAATAGGGCTAGAGACAAGGATAAACTAAATGATTATATAGAACAGACGGGTAAGAACAAAGTGAAGACTATGAGAGAGAACAAGATGTAACCAGTCAACCATTGTAGCTATATTTGATTNGGTTTTGTAAGAATAAAGGAGAAATAGGGCTAGAGACAAGGATAAACTAAATGATTATATAGAACAGACGGGTAAGAACAAAGTGAAGACTATGAGAGAGAACAAGATGTAACCAGTCAACCATTGTAGCTATATTTGATTTTTGTAACAAGAAAATATTTTACATTTTTAAAACATAAAATTAAATCATAAAGATGAAAAGAGACAAACACCAAAACTGAATATTTTTAAAAAAAAGCTTGACTATATATTAAATAGATAAGATAACCACAAAGGAGAAAAAAATAATTAAAGTAACTTTTAAATTATAGTATTCTATTCAGCTATACATACTGAGGCTATAGTCTAAAAACAAAATGCAAAATTCAAGTCAATCTTAAATTTTACCTTGTTATCAGTAGTGACATTGCTATTTGATTCTGAATCTATTGATGAGTATTATAGGATAGAATAAATTATAAAATATATTTTTTCAATGTTAAATTTATTTATTTATTAATTGAAAGATAACTGTTTTACAGAATTGTATTAGTTTCTGCCAAACATCAACATGAATCAGCCATAGGTATATATTGATTTTGTTGGGATAGTTTCTCAGTATGTGAGAAGAGAAATATATATGGATGATGGAATGATGACAAAAGATCTGATGGTGGTGGATTTGCATTAAAGTTAAGTATATAAATTCATAAATTAAGCACACACACACACACATACACATGCATTTTTTTACATGTGTCCATAATAAAGATGGAGAAGCAATAAGCAGACCAAACATCTAGATCTTAATTTTCAAATACCATGTGCTACAAAAAGGAACTAGGCTTCTTTGGGAAAACAGTTGAGTCTGGGTCAGGCAGGGAAAGTTCAAGGTAACATCTTGGACTAGAAAGAATGCAAGTGTTTCAAGATTAATGGGGTCCCTTGCAAAAAATATAGGAACAGAATTAAAGGGATCTTTACTAGCTATACATGGGACAATCTGAGTATCAATAAATATAATGATAATAGTAAAAAACATATTAAAGTAAAATAATTTATAAGTTTCAACTGATACAAGGGGGCTTCTCAGGTCGTACAGTGGTAAAGAATCTCNCTTTACTAGCTATACATGGGACAATCTGAGTATCAATAAATATAATGATAATAGTAAAAAACATATTAAAGTAAAATAATTTATAAGTTTCAACTGATACAAGGGGGCTTCTCAGGTCGTACAGTGGTAAAGAATCTCCCTGCCAATGTAGAAGATACAAGAGACATGGGTTCAATCTCTGGGTCAGGAAGATAATGTGGAGGAGGAAATGGCAGTCTACTCGAGTATTCTTGCCTGGAGAATTCCATGGACAGAGGAGCCTGGTGAGCTATAGTCCATGAGGTCGCAAAGACATCATGGTTGGACATCATATATGAAATATATATGTGAAAAATATTTTTTTACATTATGATTTATCACAGGATATTGAATATAATTCCCAGTGCTATACAATAGGACCTTGCTTATCTATTCTCTGTGTAACAGTTTACATCTCATAACTTCAAACTCCCGCTCAATCCTTCTCTCACCGCTCTCCTCTTTGGGACAGTTTACTTACAACTGGTTTGTACTCTTCAAAAATTTAATGTCTTTCATGAAAAATGACCAAAACAAGATGGTGTAGGGGACCTGGCTTTCTAGTTAAAAGAAATTAAAAGGACAGGGCAATTAAATCCCACGTATAGAAAGTGCTTGAGAGTCAAACAAAAAGACATTGCTATAAAAGACAGTGTAGGGACAAGATGAATTATATGTTGGATAACATTCATTAAAGTGATCTTTATTGTTCTTACTATAAAAATAAAACTAAACTATGGTTTTAGTTTTGTGCTTATATAGCATTGTGTATATTGTTACAAGTGAAGTCTTCAGATTTAAATTATCACCATGTCTACAGTTTGCTTTCAAACAGTTTATAAATAAATGTTTTTCTATGAGGACAAAGAAAGGACAGGAGAGAGAGAGGGAGAGAGGAACTAAGAGTAGCACAAATGTGGGTAAATGGGGCAAAATGTTCATATTTGGAGAGTTTAGGTGAAAAGTTTATGGATGCTCACTTTAGTATTCTGTCAACTTTTCTGTAGGTTTGAATTTTTCAGAATAAAAACTTTGAGGAAAATAAGATAGAGCTTCACACAATGCTTCACATGTAGAAAAGGCTCAAAACCATTCTACTCTGCCCCAGCAAACCCATGTGAATGTGCTCTTACAATCACACACACACACACACACACACACTCACACACACACACACACACACAGCTAAGAACAACAGACTAAGTAGTTTTCCAAGAACAAACACTATTTCCAGGACTTCCCTGGTGGTACAGTGGTTAAGACTCGGCACTTCCACTGCAGGAGACATGGGTTCCACTCTTGGTTGGAGAACTAATATCCTGTATGCATGGGGCACAGCCAAAAATTAATTAATTAATTAACATAATAAAAGTTCAAAAGTATTATCAAATTCAATCATCCATACCGTGGTACTTCATCCATTTTCAAATGGAAGTATTTGTTATTGCTATTGAATTAATTTGTAGGGGTGCTTTCAAGGCACCAGGTGTTACACATTCTTGAAGTTTATTAGTCATTATGTTTGTCATTGCTTCCCTTGTAGCTCAATTGGTAAAGAATCTGTCTACCATGTGGGAAGCCTGGGTTTGATCCCTGAGTTGGGAAGATCCCTGGGAGAAGGGAAAGGTTACTCATTCCAGTATTCTGACCTGGAGAATTCCGTGGACTGTAAAGTCCATGGGGTCGCAAAGAGTTGGGCACGACTGAGTGGCTTTCACTATCACTTTCAATTTCATCACTGTATCCCAGAAACTCCAAGAAGCCAGTGTCAAGGTTTCTGGGAACAGAGTGATGAAAACAATGTTATAAACAAGCATATATTGGGTATATAATGCCAGAAAATGAGATTTTCTTGTGGTTTACAATGATTAACTCCTATAAAACTCACAACAGTCTCATACATAGGCATTTGTAATGACCAAGACGGCAACTAAGGAACAAGGAAGCCAAATAACTCCTTGGATCACATAACTTGACAAAACTAGGAAGTATCACTGCTGGGATGCAAGCCATGCCCAATCACTTGCCACCGATGCTGGATTGGGCAGATGTTTACTGATTATGTGGATTCAAGGGAGAGCCAGATGGACTGAAGAAAGTCATAGGAGCAAACAATAAGGGAGAAGGAGATGAGTACATGTCATTCCAGGACAAAGTCATATCTAAGTCATAAGAGTTAGCCAGGACACTCACAGCTGGCAGGGAAAATATCACATGGAAACTGTCACCACAGATGGTCTACCCAGCCAATGTCTCTTATCAGCTCCTCTTTACAAGCAGATACAAATAGAACAGAGTCAAACTCTGTGCACACAGCAGGCATGGCTGATTGGTGCTCAGGAGACTTGAGCTCACCTGCTGTGAAGATCCATGAAGATTAAAGGCTCCTAGACAAAGGGTCCCTCTGCTTCCCCTGCTTCACAAAATGTGGAATCACAAACTGCTAGTACCTTTTGGGCTTTTTTATTCTTTTTAATGTATAGACCGACTTTGATTCATCATCTCTCCCCAGAATTCTGGGCTCAAAGCAAAAGCAAGATTTCTGGGAGAAACTTTTGACTCCCACTTGTGATTTCATTCTCCTGAACAAGAGCAGTGTTTGCCCAAAGGTAAGNAATGTATAGACCGACTTTGATTCATCATCTCTCCCCAGAATTCTGGGCTCAAAGCAAAAGCAAGATTTCTGGGAGAAACTTTTGACTCCCACTTGTGATTTCATTCTCCTGAACAAGAGCAGTGTTTGCCCAAAGGTAAGATTGTATTAAAACACACAGATGAGCCAAGAGCCTTCAAACGAGTCAAGGAGCCCCTGGACACAAGCTCACTGCATCACCACATCCATGGTGTCACTGAGCTCAAGACTGATTTTTCCTCTTTTCTCTTCTCTGCCTAAAGGCACTTATGTTTCAACTTCATAACTAAGCTCTATGACTCCAACAAAGTCTTACTTGATCACTTCTGTCCCTGATTCCTTCAACATTTAGATCTTCCCAATGACTCAGCAGTAAAGAATCTGCCTACCAATGCAGGAGATATAGGAAGATTCCCTGGAGGAGAGCATGGCAACCTACTCCACCGTTCTTGCCTGGAAAATCTCACGGACAGAGGAGCCTGGCAGGCTGACAGTCCATGGGGTCGTAAAGAGTCAGACACGATGGAGCACACATGCACACTGCTCATGATGATTACAGAGGCACAGAAATGTGGGTTTGATCCCTGGGTCAGGAGAATACACTGGAGAAGGAAATGGCTCCCCATTCCAGCATTCTTGCTTAGAAAATTCCATGGACAGAGGCGCCTGCTGGGCTACACTCCATGGGGTCGCAAATAATCGGACATGTCTGAGCACACACACAAACAAGATGACGGAGCTGGGTGATTGCGACTTCTATCTTAGGAGCGCTTAGAGAATGCTACATATTGTACTGAGCACATGAGGTTCATTGCTCATTTAATTTTATTTAACCCACACATGAACCCACTGAGGTAAAAATAACTGATCATTCCTATTATACAGATGAAGAAACTGAGTCTCACAGAAGTAAACATGCTCAATATCCAATGGTGTTGAGAATCTATGCGATAACTGGACAAATTAAATAGAATGGCTTAAAGGGAAAGGTTTTAAGAGCTGGAAGTTAAGCATAAGTCCTAGAGCACAAGGGTCAGTGGTTTATAGTGGCTTATACAGCATGGAGCACAGAGGAGCCTCAATAAATATAGGTTGTTTGGACTGTGTCCTGATCCCCATACACCACGAGGAAGGGCTTTCCAGGTACACACAGTAAAAAAATGTGCTGTGAAAGTTCCATCAAGAAGGGGTAGGATAAGCCTTGTGTTCAGATCTTAAAAAGAGCAGCTCTTTTAATCACTGACTAGTTCCGCCACCCTGCTTAGAAGTGGGGGACAAAGAAGGAAGGTAATTATTAAATGCTGCACACTGTGATAATCACCTAAATATAGCTATTTCCCAAGGTCCAAAATCTTCAGGTGCTTGCTAAAAATGTCATTTTTATCATTCAGTTCATTTCAATTCAGTCGCTCAGTCGTGTCCAACTCTTTGCGACCACGTTAATCGCAGCACATCAGGCCTCCCTGTCCATCACCAACTCCCGGAGTTCACTCAGACTCACGTCCATCCAGTCAGTGGTGCCATCCAGCCATCTCATTCTCTGTCGTCCCCTTCTCCTCCTGCCCCCAATCCCTCCCAGCATCAAAGTCTTTTCCAATGAGTCAACTCTTCACATGAGGTGGCCAAAGTACTGGATCCTACTGAATAAACATTGCTGGGAACAGGCCTAAAAAATTCCATTTTAAATGTTTGTCTCAGTTCATTTTTTTTTTAATTTTTTACTTTATTTTACCTTACAATACTCTATTGGCTTTGCCATACATCGACATGAATCCACCACAGGTGTACACGAGCTCCCAATCCTGTATCCCCCTCCCACCTCCCACCCCACGACGTCTCTCTGGATCAAAAGAAAGAAAACTTAAGCAACTTTATTTTATATAATTTTCATCAAATGCTTAGAACAGTTAGCGGGGGACAGAGAATGGGATGGTTGGATAACATCATAGATTCAATGGACATGAGTTTGAGCAAATTCTGGGAGATAATGAAGGACAGGGAAGTCTGTTGTGCTGCAGTCCATGAAGTTGCAAAGAGTCAGACACGACTTAGCAACTCAACAGCAAAAAGTGACAATCCAGGAAGAAATGATGCAGATCTCCCAGCAGGATCACTTCCTGGAAAAGCTTTCCACTGTGGCCTTCACCAATGGATGGGAGCAACACAGGGAGAGGAAGGGTCTGTGTGAACCGACACTTGGGTCTTCATTGGCCTCAGAGCATCTGTGTCATCTGGGCTAGGAACCAGGAATGGGAATCACAAATTAGATCCAACTTCACTGTTTGCTCCTGACTAGAACTTGGACAATTTATTTAACCTCTCAAGATTTCAGTGACCTGCTCNCCCATTGTGTGTCATGAGTAACTCTTATTTCCTCTATACTGACAGACTCTTGTGCAGTCCATACGTAAGATTGTCACCTCAATGACATTGCTCTAACTTTGGAAAGCAAAGCCAACAACTATTAGACTGAACTAAATGGACATTTTTTTTTTTTCTTTCTGTCAATGACTTGGATGATAATCTATTACCTGCAATCCCACTGCACAATTATGTGCAGGAATATTAGAGAGATTTCAATTGCAGCTTCCCTACCTACTCCAACACGCAAGCTTTGATGAGTTTTAATGAAAACAGAGCCTGTTGCCAAAGGAGTGAGAAACAGAGCATCACAACAGCAAGAGTGATAAGACATAGAGATTCCCAAGGTGGCTTGCAAATGAATTAGGAGCTATTTGAGAAGCAAAACAAGTTTTGCTTTCAAGATTTGACCAAACCTTCCTTGCAAATTTCTCTTTAGTGCCTGATGGTCTCTCTACAGGTCTAGCTACATGAAACAGGTTTTGTATCAATCAAGACAGGAAATAAATGTGTTTTGTTAGTGGTTCTAGACAAACAACTTTGCATATCAATATGCAATTATACTGCACAGAGGAAAAACTGTGTGGCTGGAAAACATCTTTTAACATGTTGACAAGATGTCTTGTTAACAATTCAAAATGGCAAAATGTAAACAGTAGAGTCAGTTGAAATGTCAAGCTCTAGGGAAAATCTTGTCAGAATGTCTCTTGCTTCTAATTCTGCTTTATTGATACTGGAAATTTCCCCTCAGACATGCTCTCTCTAGGCTTCTAAGGTCTCTGAAATCTGTGGCAACACAGAAGGAAGAAAAACACCATTGCTGGCAAGAGGAAATAGTTACATTTTACCATTCAGTTGGGGGCTTCGCTTGTGACTCAGCTGGTAAAGAATTAGCCTGCAATGTGGGAGACCTAGGTTCGATCTCTGGGTTGGGAAGATCCCCTGAAGAAGATAAAGGCTACCCACTCTAGTATTCTGGCCTAGAGAATTCCATGGATAGTCCATGAGGTAGCAAACAGTTAGACATGACTGAGCAACCTTTCATTTTCACCACTCAGATGGCCATATAGGTTCTATCTATACTACTAGAAGAGCAGTAAGAGCGAAAGAGGTCATGGTTAATATTACATCATGATATCTCTCTACTCTGTTTCATGACCATCTACGTTTTGGGACAAGGAAATTGCCATATATAAAATATTCCTCAGATTAATCTCAAAAGGTAGACAATTTTATCATCTTCATGTCCCTGATAAGAAAACCAAGATCCAGAAATGGTGAATGACTTGTCCAAGGTCACACAACTAAAATGTGACTCCAAAACCTGTGTTCCTTCCACTAGTGACACTTATGTTGGGAGAAGAATAGACTTTGGGAAGACAGGAGAGCAATGATGGATCTTGGAACAATGAGGAGCAACAGGACACTTTTCACTCTTGGACTTGTAGGAAAGGTTACAAATAGCAGGAGTGATTCAAGCTCAGTTCTGAATACAGTAAGCCCCCTACATACAAACCATCAAGTTTCAGATTTTCAAAGATGCAAAAGTGTGTTTCATCAACACCAGGTGTGAGTGAAATTGCAGCTTGCTCTCTGTCTCCTATTGCTGACAATCCTTCACTGTACCTCCTCCACTCAGTAACTCTTCTCGCCTGCTCACTCAATGCCAGCCCCTGTATACGAGCTCTTGCACTTTACTATTGTACTTTTCAAGGTACTATACTGTAGGTTAAAAATGTTTTCTTTATTTTTTGTACTTGTTTTTTATCTATTATTTGTGTGAAAGTATTATAAACCTATTATAGTACAGTACTGTATAGCTGATTGTATTAGTTGGGTGCCTTGACTAACTTGTTGGACAACTTGTTTGTATGTAGGGAACTAGACATGAAGGTAATATCTGTGGTTTCAAGCTGTTGTTGATGGAATGGGCCACAGCCTTAGTCTGAGATAAATTATGGGAAGTGGGGGAAAAAAAAAAGGAGAAAGGCAGAAATTAATGCTTAATGTGGCTGTGATTTCTCAAGAGTTCCATGTAACCTGGGCTCAACAGAGTCTGCATAACAGTAAATCCAGGAATTCCTGACACTCTGTTTCTCATTTTCCATCTAGGACCATGGAACACAAAAGTAAAGGGTGGTTATAATGCAGTATGATCAAATGAGAACAGAGCACAGAGACGGGACACCCAACCTCTAGGTACCAAGTGTGTGAGTCAAGGTTCTCCAGAGAACAGAACCAACAGGAGATGCATGTTAAACTGCTTCAGTCATGCCCGACTCTGTGCGACCCTATGAACAGCAGCCCACCAGGCTCCTCTGTCCACGAGATTCTCCAGTATTCTTGCCTGGAGAATCCCGTGGACAGAGGAGCCTGGTGGGCTGCTGTCTATGGGATTGCACAGAGTCAGACACGACTGAAGCGACTTAGCAGTACTTAGCAGTGTATATATATGTGTGTGTGTGTGTGTGTGTGTGTGTGTGTGCAAGCAATTCCCCCCCCCCTTAGTGCTTAATTGGTTCCCGGGATATGGAGGATAGACCAGTAGGCTGGATATCTAGTAAACTATTGCAGTTCAAGCAGAAAGATAGTCTGTTGGGTGACTTTCTTCTTGCTTGGAGGAGGTCAGTCTTTGTTTTGTTGAGCCTTCAACCGATTGGATAAGGCCATCTGGCTTTTTGGAGGGCAATCTGCTTAATTCAAAGGCTACTGATTTAAATATCAGCCTTAGTTAAAAACCCTCTTCACAGAAGTATTCATGATAATGTCTGATATCATCTGCACATCATGACTCAACCAATCTGATGTTTCACTCACCACATTTTTGTGGATCAAAAACACACACTTCTCACACAGGTACTTTTGATGTTCACTCATTCCATGTTCTTACTGTGCCCTAATCTTTCTCCACTCCTGTCTTGCTCTTTGCACTGATTCTAGTGCCCAGCACTTCCTCACTTTCTGATGGCATCTAACTCATTCTGTGAGTCTACTTTATTCATTTTCACTAAGCAATACATTCCCAAGTCGAACTAGATTCCTTGTTGTCTCCAATACATTCCTCTGTACTGGCCCAACTAGGCTGTTGCAGCCAAGAATGAACACGAACTTCATATCATTGTCTGAAACTGTCCACATGGACTAAAAGACTTAGACAGAGGCATCAGATAGAGGCACGGGTCCCAGGTGTTCCTTTGAATAAAACATTACGATAGTATATGTCACTGTTCCTCTTAGTGGTTCACTTGTCCTTAATTATTCACCACTTGAATGGCTTACCAACTTTGAGAGTCAGCTAGCTCTCTTAAGTGACTCTTTCATGAATGTTCCTTGAATCCATTCTAATCTCACTTTCTTTGAAGCTGCAAATGAAGGTTCTTTCTGCTTCAGATGGGGACCTAACGAACAAATTCATACTTCATATATTTGCATGGCTTGTGGATTTCGCTCACTGATCCTACTTCACAACCAACTTTCATCCTTAATGAATGCAAGTAACTTTTCCCCCTGGGTTTCTTTGGACAGTTCTTTAACCAGGATATTTTCCATTTGCTCCACTGGATGTACTCTTCACTCTTCTACAGCATTCTCTGTGCCCGGGAAAACTGACTAAAAGCCTTATCTAAGTACAGTAAGTTGTCTACAAACAAGTGAGCTCAATTCTGAGAGTGAGTCCATAAGTCCAATCTGTTCATATGTCCAACAAAGTTGGCCTAGGTATCCAACTAACGCAATCGGCTATATAGTACTATACTGTAATATTGTATAAGAATAAGCAGCATTTACCATCTTTTCCAGATCTTCCAGATGTTTAAGCTGGATTTTAAAAAGGCTGAGGAACCAGAGATTAAATTGCTAACAGCCATTGGCTAATAGAAAAAGCAAGAGAATTCCAGAAAAATATCTACTTCTGCTTCATTGACTGTGATAAAGACTTTGACTGTGGATCACAACAAACTGTGGGAAATTCTTAAAGAGATGGGAATAACATGCAAATCAATCAAGTGATACAACACATTAACAAATTGAAAGATAAACTCATATAAGTATCTCAATTGATGCAGAGAAAGCCTTTGACAAAATTCAACATCCATTTATGATAAAAACACTCCAGAAAGCAGGCATAGAAGTAACATGTGAAAAATGAAAGTGACAGTCACTCAGTTGTGTCTGACTCTTTGCGACCCTGTGGACTATACAGTCCATGCAATTCTCCAGGTCAGAATACTAGAGTAGGTAGCCTTTCCCTTCTCCATGGCATCTTCCCAACTAAAGGACCAAACCCAGGTCTCCCACATTGCAGGCAGATTCTTTACCAGCTGAGCCACAAGGGAAGCCCATACCTCAACATAATAAAAGCCATATATGATAATAATTATCCTCAATGGTGAAAAATTGAAAGCATTTTTCTTAAAGTCTGGAACAAGACAAGGGTGCCCACTCTCATCATTACTATTCAACATAGTTTTGGAAGTTTTAGCCACAGCAATCAGAGAAGAAAAAGAAATAAAAGAAATCCAGATTGGAAAAGAAGAAGTAAAACTCTCACTGTTTGCAGATGACATGATCCTCTACATAGAAAACCCTAAAGACACCACCAGAAAATTACTAGAGCTAATCAATAAATATAGTAAGGTTGCAGGATATAAAATTAATACACAAAAATCCCTTGCATTACTGTACACTAACAATGAGAAAACAGAAAGAGAAATTAAGGAAACAATTCCATTGATCATTGTGATGAAAAGAATAAAATACTTAGGAATAAATCTACCTAAAGAAATCTAAAGAAGGCAATGGCACCCTGCTCCAGTACTCTTGCCTGGAAAATCCCACGGATGGAGGAGCCTGGTAGGCTGCAGTCGATGGGGTCGCGAAGAGTCAGACACGACTGAGTGACTTCACTTTGACTTTTCACTTTCATGCATTGGAGAAAGAAATGGCAACCCACTCCAGGGATGGGGGAGCCTGGTGGGCTGCCATCTATAGGGTCGCACAGAGTCGGACATGACTGAAGTGACATAGCAGCAGCAAAGAAACCAAAGATCTATATACAGAACATTATAAAACACTGATGAAAGAAATCAAAGATGACACATATAGATAAAGAAATATACCATGTTCATGGATGGGAAGAATCAATATATTGAAAATAAGTATATGGCACAAAGCAATCTGTAGATTCAATACAATCCCTATCAAGCTACCAATGGTATTTTTCACAGAACTAGAATAAATAATTTCATAATTTGTTTGGAAATACAAAAAAACCCTAAAATATACAAAGCATTCTTGAGAAAGAAGAATGGAACTGGAGGAATCAACCTGCCTAACTTCAGACTATACTACAAAACTACAGTAATCAAGACAGTATGGTACTGGCACAAAGACAGAAATATACATCAATAGAACAAAATAGAAAGCCCAGAGATAAGTCCACACACCTATGGACACCTTATCTTTGACAAAGGAGGCAAGAATATACAATGGAGAAAAGCCAAACTCTTTAACAAGTGGTGCTGGGAAAACTGGCCAGCTATCTGTAAAACAATGAAACTAGAACACTTTCTAACACTCTACACAAAAGTAAACTCAAAATGGATTAAATGTAAGAACAGAAACTGTAAAACTCCTAGCAGAAAATATAGACAAAACACTCTCTGACATAAATCACAGCAGGATCCTCTATGACTCACCTCCCAGAGTAATGGAAATAAAAGCAAAAATAAATAAATGAGACCTAATTAAACTTAAAAGCTTTTGCACACACAGGAAACTATAAGCAACATGAAAAGACAGCCTTCAGAATGGGAGAAATAATTGCAAATGAAGCAACTGACAAAGAATTAATCTAAAAAANACCTAATTAAACTTAAAAGCTTTTGCACACACAGGAAACTATAAGCAACGTGAAAAGACAGCCTTCAGAATGGGAGAAAATAATAGCAAATGAAGCAACTGACAAAGAATTAATCTAAAAAATATACAAGCAGCTCATGCACGTCAATTTCAGAAAAATAAACAACCCAATCAGAAAATGGGCCAAAGAACTAAACAGACATTTCTCCAAAGCAAACATACAGATGGCTAACATACACATGAAAAGATGCTCAACATCACTCATTATCAGAGAAATGCAAATCAAAACCACAATGAGGTACCATCTCACGCCGGTCAGAATGGCTGCTATCAAAAAGTCTACAAACAACAAATGCTGGAGAGGGTGTGGAGAAAAGGGAACCCTCTTATACTGTTGGTGGGAATGCAAACTAGTACAGCCTGTATGGAGAACAGTGTGGAAATTCCTTAAAAAACTGGAAATAGAACGACCAGCAATCAAATACAAATATAAGCCAGCAATCACACTGCTGGGCATACACACCGAGTAAACCAGAATTGAAAGATATGTGTGTACCCCAAAATTCATCACAGTATTGTTTGCAATAGCTAGGACATGGAAGCAACCTAGATGTCTGTCAGTAGATGAATGGATAAGAAAGCTGTAGTACATATACACAATGAAATACTACTCAGCTATTAAAAAATGCATTTGAATCAGTTCTAACGAGGTGGATAAAACTGAGCCATTCAGAGTGAAGTAAGTCAGAAAGAAAAACACCAATATGGTATATTAATGCATATATATGGAATTTAGAAAGATGGTAATGATGACCCTATATGCAAGACAGTAAAAGAGATACAGATATAAAGAACAGACTTCCGGACTCTTGTGGGAGAAAGAAGACAAGGATGGGATGATTTGAGAGAATAGCATTGGAACATGTATATTACCATATATGAAACAAATCATCAGTCCAAGTTCAATGTATGAAACAGGGCACTCAAAGTCGATGCACTGGGACAACCCTGAGGGATGGGATGGGGAGGGAGGTGAGAGGGTGGGTTCAGGATGGGAGACACATGTACACCCATGGCTTATTCATGTCAATGTATGGCAAAAACCACTACAGTATTGAAAAATAATTAACCTCCAATTAAAATAAAAACATTAATTAAAAAGAGAGATGGGAATACCAGACTACCTTACCTGCCTCCTGAGAAATCTGTATGCAGGTTAAGAAGCAACAGTTAGAACCTGACATGGAACAATGGACTGTTTCCAAATGGGGAAAGGAGTATGCCAAGGCTATATATTGCCACCCTACTTATTTAACTTATATGCAGAGTACATCCTGCAAAATACCAGGCTGGATGAAGCACAAGCTGAAATCAAGTGTGTCAGGAGAAATATCAATAGCCTCAGATATTCACATGACATCACCTTATGGCAGACAGCAAAGAAGAACTAAAGAGCATCTTGATGAAAAAGCAGAGTGAGAAAGTTGGCTTAAAACTCAACATTCAAATAATGAAGATCATGGCATCTGGTCCCATCTATTTATGGCAAATTGATGGGGAAACAATGGAAACAGTGACAGACTTTATTTTCTTGGGCTCCAAAATTACTGCAGATGGTGACTGAAATCATGAAATTAAAAGACACTTGCTCCTTGGAAGAAAAGCTATAACCAACCTAGACTGCATATTAAAAAGCAGAGACATCATTTTGCCAACAAAAGTCCATCTAGTCAAAGCTATGTTTTCTCCAGTAGTCATGTATGGATGTGAGAGTTGTACTATAAAGAAATATGAGTGCTGAAGAATTGATGATTTTGAACTGTGATGTTGCAGAAGACTGTTAAAAGTCCCTTGGATTGCAAAGAGATCAAATCAATCAATCTTAAAATAAATCAGTCCTAAATATTCATTGGAAGGACTGATGCTGAAGCTCTAACATTTTGGCCACCTAATTCCAAGAACTGACTCATTGGAAAAGATCCTGATGCTAGGAAAGATCGAAGGCAGGAGGAGAAGTGGANAAGAGATCAAACCAATCAATCCTAAAATAAATCAGTCCTAAATATTCATTGGAAGGACTGATGCTGAAGCTCTAACATTTTGGCCACCTAATTCCAAGAACTGACTCATTGGAAAAGATCCTAATGCTAGGAAAGATCGAAGGCAGGAGGAGAAGTGGATGACAGAAGATGAGATATTTGGATGGCATCACCATCTCAATGGACATGAGTTTGAGCAAGCTCTGTGCTGGTCATAGACAGGGAAGCCTGATTTGCTGAAGTCCTTGGAGTTGCAAAGCTCATGACTGAGTGAGTTGACTGACTGACCATATTTTCACCTTACTCCACTCTCTCATTTCCATCATTATCACTGAGAAGTTAGCAGTTCCAGCTGCATTGCTGCTGCTTTTATGCTTGCTTCTGGACAATCTGGGCTTGAAGTAAAGATAGTGAACTACTGTACTCTATACAGTACAGTACAGTAAAGTACATAAAATTGAAACCACTTGTAGAGGATGCATGGCAATGCATGCCAGACACCTGAACTAAGTTACATGATGGACATGCAAAAGCAGGTTCACTTCTTTGAAAGTTTGCAACTTGAACATTCAAATGTAAAGAACTTATGGTACTTTTGCCTTCTAAAATCTAGCAGAATTTGTTACATGAAGACTTAGGAAAGAAACTGAAAGGGGCAAGGATAGACTGAAGTTATTCCCCAGGCTCCTTGCTGGCTTTTCCCACGCTGGAGGTCATAGCTGTCTTAAGGCACAGATTCTTAACATCTTAACCTACTTTCTGCTCTGGCCACACTCCTTCCCCTCACCTGAATAGGCCTGACAGTGGTAACAGTTCCTTTGTTAAAAGGTCTGTAGTATAGTATATTTCCCTAATTTCTTTTGTATATTCACCCAGTTGTAAACAGTCCCTAAAGTAAGCAATCCATTTTGTAGATTCAGTCCTCCAGAGTAGGAAACTGTCAAAAACCATCTATAACCTGAATACTGGCTTGTTGTTGGTGCTCAGAAAGTTGTTCAAATATGTATGTCCCTTTAAAAAACTAAAATAAAGCTACCATATGACCCTATAATCCCAATTCTGGGCATATGTCTGGAAAAAAACATGGTCCAAAAAGTTCCATACACTCCATTGTTCATTGCAGCACTGTTTATAATAACCAAGACATGGAAGCAAACTAAATGTCCCTTGACAGAAGAATGGATAAAGAAAACAATACATATACACAATGGAATATTACTCAGCTATCAAAAAGAATGAATCACTGTATTTGAAACAATATGGATGGACCTAGAGATTGTCCCAGTGAGTGAAGGATGCAAAATGGAAAAGCAAAAATATCCTATGCCATCCCCTACATATGGAATCTAAAAAGATGTAATATAAATTAACTTATTTGCAAAATAGAAACAGATTCATAGTCTTAGAGAATGACCTCGTGGTTGCTGGGGGGAAGGATGAGGGTAGAGATAAGGAGTTTGAAATAAACAGCTACACTCTACTATATTTTAAAAGAATGACTACTGTGTAATACAGGGAAGTGGCAGCCCAGACGGGAGGAGAGTTTGGGGAAGAATGGATACATGTGTATGTGTGGCTCTGTCCCTTTGAAGTCCATCTGAAACTATTACAATGTTGTTAATCAGCTATCCTCCAATGCAAAATAAAAGGTTAAAAGTAAGAAAAGTGTTCTTCTTTCCTTTCAGTTCAGTTCAGTTCAGTCCAGTCGCTCAGTCATGTCCGATTCTTTGCAACCCCATGAATTGCAGGACTCCAGGCCTCCCTGTCCATCACCAGCTCAAATAGTCTGGCATGCTCAAGAACTATCTGTGATAAAAAATTGAGTTTGGGATTAGCATATACACACTACTATATATAAAATAGATAGCAAGGTCCTATTGTATATTCTGCAATAACCTATATGGGCAAAGAATCTGAAAAAAAATGGGTATATGTATATGTACAACTTATTCACTCAGCTGTATACCTGAAACTAACACAACACTATAAATCAACGATACTCCAATAAAAAATAAAAATTAAATTGAAGAAAAATCTTTCTTTTCCCTAAAATTAAAATAGCAGATTTCCTTGCTGACAAACTATAGTTCAGATGATGGATTTTCAAAAACTTCTGCTTTGTTCCTATTCAAGTGAGTTTGATTTTCTAATTTTTTAGTCATTCATATATTTTCCAAATATTCTAAACTAGAAACTCATCTTGGTGAGCTTTGGCCCAACAAATGTGCAGGATCAAGGTCCCCTGGAACCTTGTTCTGACATTCCTTTGGTCTTCCTGGAAATGCCATCCTTTGTGTCTTTTTTTGGTCACTTTCTACTCTCCATGCAGGTCTTAGAGACATTACCTGTCTGCCTGATAGCTCTTCCAGGAGAGGCTGGGCTAGGTTCCCCTACTGCATGCTCTCAGCACACAGCATGCAGGTATACCCTTGACAAGACATTTTCATTACCACTGTGTCTTTTCCATGATTAGCCTGTAAAGGAGACTGAAATGATACTGTTACATGCTAAACTGTGTCCCCGAAAATGATCTCTTGAATAACTAATCCTCTGTACCTGTGAATATGCAAGGCTTTAATGAGAAATAGATTTTTCACAAGATACTCAAATTAANCAACTGGAATTCCATCACCTCCACTAGCTTTTTTCATAGTGATGCTTTCTAAGGCCCACTTGACTTCACGTTCCAGGGTGTCTGGCTCTAGGTGAGTGATCACACCATCATGACTATCTGGGTCAAGAAGCTCTTTTTTTGTATACTTTTTCTGTGTATTACAGTTCTTTTCAGCATAGAACCTTGCTTCTTTCACCAGTCACACCCACAACTGGGTATTGTTTTTGCTTTGGCTCCATCTCTTCATTCTTTCTGGAATTATTTCTCCACTGATCTCCTGTAGCACATTGAACACCTTTTGACCTGGCAAGTTCCTCTTTCAGGATCCTATCTTTTTGCCTTTTCATACTGTTCATGGATTCGCAAGGCAAAAATACTAAAGTGGTTTGCCATTTTCTTCTCCAGTGGACCACATTCTGTCAGGCCTCTCCACCATGACCTGTCTATCTTGG
This sequence comes from Neotragus pygmaeus, assembly GCA_006410875.1. Lineage (NCBI taxonomy): Eukaryota > Metazoa > Chordata > Mammalia > Artiodactyla > Bovidae > Neotragus > Neotragus pygmaeus. The sequence continues at coordinate 726,227 of SJYV01041687.1, forward strand.
ATGGCCCCACATGGCATGGCTTAGTTTCATTGAGTTAGACAAGGCTGTGGTCTGGGTGATCAGATTGGCTTGTTTTCCATGATTATGGTTTCAATGTGTCTGCCCTCTGATGCCGTCTCGCAACACCTACTGTCTCACTTGGGTTTCTCTTACTTTCGACGTGGGGTATCTCTTCACGGCTGCTCCATCAAAGCCAAGCCACTGCTCCTTACCTTGGACGAGGTTGCCCCCCTGACCATGAACGTGGAGTAGCTCCTCTCGGCCCTCCTGTGCCCATGCAGCCACCACTCCTTGGAGGTGGGGAGTTTTTTGAATTACTTCTTTAAAAAAAAAAAAAAGCCCAAAATAACATAATGCTCTATAATTAAAATATAATTTAGATACCCCTTTATTTTGCTGAAAGCAAATAGTTAGAAATTATCAGACTTTCTATATGCCAGTACTCAATAAACTGTCATTCACTTTTCTAAATGGTCTGTCTCACTTGCTATGAGAAACACCTTATTAGTANTGCTCTATAATTAAAATATAATTTAGATACCCCTTTATTTTGCTGAAAGCAAATAGTTAGAAATTATCAGACTTTCTATATGCCAGTACTCAATAAACTGTCATTCACTTTTCTAAATGGTCTGTCTCACTTGCTATGAGAAACACCTTATTAGTATTTAGGAATGTATTCCAAAATCAAATGGCAAAGCTCAACAATGTAAAGCCATAATTTTTACATTTCCACCAACTTAATAATATTGGCCATAGGCAATATTAAGCAAACAGGAAAGCATTAGAGAACCTGTGATTTCTGTAGCCAGGCAAAATCTAGAGAGCCTGGGCTATGAATATAGACCTTGTTTTTTCTTCTACACTTAGTGTTATAAAAAATCATTACTAAAAGGATGATGATTAGGTGAAGAGAAATCAAGGGTGCTACGTTATTGGAAGTAACATTAGAGTAAGAAGTGACAACAGTTTTTCAATATTTGCCTAATAATACATGAACAGTTTCACAACTTAACCTTGTCATTACAGAAATTATCCATGCATAGTATAGCCTATTTATCTGAACACATACCTGTATGTGATATGTGTGATTCTATAAGATTTGCATGTGATTATTTAAGAATCATATAAATATGTATGTGTTTATAAAAATGTGCATGCACTTATATGTATATAGATAGATAGATAGATATGCATATGTATATCTATCTATATATAGCTATTTATGTACTATATATATAATAGTACCTTTTACATAAAAGATCCATTGTATTAAAGAATTATACTAGGTTACTTACTTTTCTTTGCTTAATATTATATTGTGGAAATCTTTATGTATTAATATAATCTTTTTTTATATATCCTATTTCATTTGATGGGTATCATTTTCTTATAACTTTCTTATAAGTCTTAGAATTGAAGAAATTTGAACTTAAAGCAAGCTTGATATTATAATTCACTAAACTTATAGTTTTAAATTTCTGAATAGTGTAATTTGTTACCAGTGTAACTTTTTCTTCCATTTCTTAACAGAAATTCTCTAAATCATGTTTCATTATATCTTTACATATTTTATCATCTGTATTATCCAAGGTTCTCCAGATAAATAGAACCAAAAGGAGATAAATAAGTATTAGATAGATAGGGGGGAAAAAAAAGGAGATTTAATATAGGACTTGGTTCATGTGATTGTGGAAATCAAAAATCCCATGATATGTGCTGTCTACCAACTGGAGAACCAGAAGTCAATAATGCAATTCAGTTTGAGTTTAAAGGTCTGGGATTCTGGGGGCCAATACATAAAGCTCTGTCCAAGCCAAGTCCAATGTCACAGCTGAAGCAGAGAGAGCAAATTAGCACTTTCCCCTCTTTTTATTATTTTCAGACCATCAAAGCATTGGACTGTGTCTACCACTTTGGATCTTCATTTGCTAAGTCTATGGAATCAACCATTTCCTTCCAGGTACATCTCACAAACACAATCAGAAAAAAATATTTTAGCAATCATTTGGACATACCTTGATCCAGTCAAGTTGACATATAAAATTAACCATCATATCATCATTATTGTCATCTTCCAACATTTAATTGAACACTTTTTCATTGCATATATTTTTTAACACTAAGAGCTTTATTTTTTTTTTTTTTCCTGAATGTNGACATACCTTGATCCAGTCAAGTTGACATATAAAATTAACCATCATATCATCATTATTGTCATCTTCCAACATTTAATTGAACACTTTTTCATTGCATATATTTTTTAACACTAAGAGCTTTATTTTTTTTTTTTTCCTGAATGTCTACTCAGCTTCCTAGAGCAAAATCTTTCAAATAAGTATTTTTATGCTATTCACTTTTTGAATCTTTCCCCCTATTTTTCCTATTCTTCTCACATATATAAAGCATCAAATAATTTTCATCTATTTTTCTAATTTATGTACTATAATTATTTAAATACTAAATTTATCTACTATAAATTTATGTAAACATTACAAAACTACTTTTAATACTCCAGTTCTCCCTTATTGTCCTCTCATATTTCCTTTTTAAGCAAGTGATAAAAATTCATTATATTGAGCATAATTAGGAAAAAGTAATATCTATTTAGCAATCAATATTTCTCAGATTCAAGATATTATTAAATTATCCAGATGCTTAATTGTGCTTCAGTGTATACCAAGTGACCAAGTGAAATTGCTCAGTCGTGTCCAACTCTTTGAGACCCCATGGACTGTAGCCTACCACGCTCCTCCATCCATGGGATTTTCCAGGCAAGAGTACTAGAGTGGAATGCCATTTCCTTCTTCAGAGGACCTTCCTGATCGAACCCAGGTCTTCTGCATTGTAGGCAGATGCTTTACCGTCTGAGCCACAAAGGAAGTCCTTTGATGTATACAGTTGCTTTCAAATAATGCAACGTCAGCAATTCTGGGTAGTTTGTATTTGATAATATTGAAGGATGATGCTGTGAAAGTGCTGCACTCAATATGCCAGCAAATTTGGAAAACTCAGCAGTGGCCACNAAACCAGTAGCTTTGTGCTTTTTTTATTATTATTTTATTTTATTTTACAATACTCTATTGGCTTTGCCATATATAGTGAACACGAGTACCCCACCCTGTTCACTCTGGACATGTACACCCATGGCTGATTCATGTCAATATATGGCAAAAACAACTACAATACTGTAAAGTAATTAGCCTCCAATTAAAATAAATAAATTAATTAAAAAAAGAAACAGAGTGAAACACAGAGCATGTCTTCTCTGATCATTTTCACCTTCCCTCTCCTCCATCCCTGGCTTATCCCTCCCTTGTGCATCCCTCTCTTCCTTGAAGCACTTTGTCACACTTATCCTGTGTCATGAGTCAGTCTCATTTAATAATATTTAAGAACACTTAACATTCATAAACAAAAAAAAATGTACTTGATTACCATTATATTATGCATTAAAAATGTTTGTCAGTTAAGTATGAGAATTATATAATTCAGCCCACACAGAAGTTGGCTTTTATTTCTACAAGTATCTTTGGGAAAACAAAATCAAGCCAAACACCTATATATTTGCAATTGATGTGACCAAAAAGCATATTTCAAAGAATTCCTCAATCATGCACAAAACAGCCTCTCAGTTTTGGGACATAACATAACTCAGAGGCCTTGATGCCTTTAGCATCACATCAGCAAAACAGCAAACTTTAATATAAGTAAACATTCATCTTTAGCCACTCATGAACTAATATCAAACATAAATNCAAAAAAAATGTACTTGATTACCATTATATTATGCATTAAAAATGTTTGTCAGTTAAGTATGAGAATTATATAATTCAGCCCACACAGAAGTTGGCTTTTATTTCTACAAGTATTTTTGGGAAAACAAAATCAAGCCAAACACCTATATATTTGCAATTGATGTGACCAAAAAGCATATTTCAAAGAATTCCTCAATCATGCACAAAACAGCCTCTCAGTTTTGGGACATAACATAACTCAGAGGCCTTGATGCCTTTAGCATCACATCAGCAAAACAGCAAACTTTAATATAAGTAAACATTCATCTTTAGCCACTCATGAACTAATATCAAACATAAATCCCAAGAGAAGTCTTTCCAAAGAGGGATAGAGCATTTCATGTAAATGAGACACATGAATCAGTCATACATGGTGTGTTATTATATTTATATTTTTTGGGAGAGTTAAATTTGTCAAGCTATATTCAATGTATATATATATATATATTAATAAAAATAAGATTAGTCTGTGCTTATCTATTAAATTCATAATATAAAATATACATCTAAAAACATAAACATTCATAGAAAAACACAATATACATTTATAGCAAAAAAGTCCCAAGGAAAATCTAATAATAAAATATCAATAGCAATCTCTGGATTGTGGTTTATACAGGACCTTATATTTCTTCACATTTTTTTTCGCCCTTAAATTTTCTGTAATTAGCATTGATTACTTTTATTATAAAAATAAAAACAATGTTTCAAGCAAAACAAAAGCAATACAAAGTATCCAATTAATGTTTCAGTGATATAGATTATTGCTGCACCAGAAGGTTTTGCTTGCTTCCTGAATCTTGACTATTACTTTCAGGATTTATTGTCTAGCAGGTCATGAAATTCTCACATGCTCTTTTCTTCTATGTAATATATAGAGAGTTAAAAGTATCTACCCCAGATTTTAGTTGCAAAGACTTAAAAGACATGATCTCTGCAAACTCTCAGTTCAGTTCCCAAAGATGGCAGGAGCTGAGTAATTGATGCCATGACCAAAAATCCTATTATTATATGTCACACCCATCACTCAGCCGACACTGATCTCTTTTGCCTCATTCTGTAACCAAATCACTTCTTCCATTTTTTCAAATTGTGGACTGGAGGCAAATTACATCAGAATCACTTGAAAAGCTCAGTAAAATGCACTTGCTGAATTTAGAATTTCTGACTCTGGGAAGTCTAATTTTAACATTTTTCCCCAGAGATTCATATGTTAATTAAATTTGGAAAATAACCAAGATCTACTGAGAAGTCTACTTCTTGACCAGGTTGTTGAACATTACAGGCTGGCATAACCATGAAAAGAAAGCAGTAACACAGGTCCTAATTATGTCATAGGGCTATTGAGAAGCAGTTAGCATACATTTTGGAGAAATGAATATTATGGAAATGGAATGAAATGACACAAAATTCCATGTAACTAGCATTTTCTGCAGAAAAAGTGTGGTCCTTTGTACTCAGATGGGCAAATTATTGCTAAATGCCCTTCATCACTGTTTTGGCAATGGTTTGTTTACATTTCTACCTGTAATACTGCATGCTATTTTTCCTGATTTTACTGCCTATGAATGACAATGACTATGTCTTATTTCTCTGAACATCCTGGGTCCCCAGAACAGTGTTTGACTATGGAAAGAGCTCCACAGATGTGATGCGGTTACCCAGTTGCAATAGAGCCTGAGGCCTAAGGACTCAAAGAGCCTTGATAGACTCCTACTTTCCTGCTTCATTACATGATTCTGCTGGCATCTTCAAAGGCCAGTGCTCAAAACAAACAAACCAAAACTGTGTATGTCCTGATTAACAATATTCACAACAGAGTACTCATATTGCTATATTTTTAAATAACTATTACATCAGGTTGTGGTGTGGAATTGTTTTTTTTTTTTAAGAATAAATTAATAATCACGTGCTGTTTCCATATAGTAATTGGCTCTTCAGTTCAGTTCAGTTGCTCAGTCGTGTCCGACTCTTTGGCTCTTAGCATGTCCTTAGACTACTTTTAGAAATAAGTTGCAAGATATTATGAGATTGCCAGGGAAAATAGAATTATCCCAGGGTTTGATTAGGCATCTGTGGGATAACTGGTCAGTTGCACTAATATAGATGATTTTGTTTAATCCCCCCAACTCTGAGAGGTAGAAACTACTATTTCCTCTTTACTGTTGCAGAAATGAAGCTCAGAGAGAAACTCAGAGTCACACAGTCCTCAGGGACAGACCTGAATCCAGCTTTCCCACTTTCTGAGTCAGGGCTTTCTATTGATTTTGCTTTTGTCTTTTTTGTTTGTTGGGTTATTTTCCTTTTCTTTTTGTTTTTGACTTCTAAGAGAGAAATGACCTTGGTTAGCTCTGCAAAATATGCTTGATAATTAATCCTTGGTTAAGTGGAAACTTGTCAAGACCATTATCACATTCTCTTCTCTCATGAAAATAAAATAGCTGCTAATTCCTATTATTTACCTAAATACAATCTCTCCCTCTGAAGTTGGTCTTTAATTTTTTTTTTTATATAAGTGTTCCCTTCCAGTGGGTTTTCCTTTGCTTTATACCATCACATAGAAACATGAAGGATGAGTAGGAATTTTACACGCTTACCTGTGATGTTGCAATACACTTGGAAAGGTCCCAGGGGCCCGCTGCCATCTGAGTCGATATAGAAGAAACCGGCCGTGTTGCCTTGGTGCCTGTACACCTCGCAGGATTGCTCATAGAGTGCTGGAAAGACATAAAGGCAGCAGAGAGGAAACTTTGCTTGGCTCTGCATGTCCCTTATCAGTAACTCTTACTTATTGTATTGACTTCCAATTGTGATTTCTTTCCCTTCTCCTATAATCTTATTTCCCTCTAAGCCTTCACAAAAAAGTACCCCAATGTTTGATGGAACTGTCTCCTGCATTCATCCTAATACCCATTCTTCTCAACAGCTCCTAGGTTACAGTCTCTAAAAATGCTCCCCTTTCCTTTTATATAGCCCTTGCCTATGCTGATGTATTGTCCTTCACCTACACTCACACAGATGTGAAGCTAGGACATCATACACTATTCTGTCTCCCACAATGGTTACAGAATCTAAGTGGTGACTGAGTGCAGTTTGTGGCTGTTTCAACACCTAGCATGCTGTCACACTCACAATGGGAGACAAAAAATTAAAAATGTACAAATAATAGATGCTGGAGAGGTTGCTGATAAAAAGGAGTTCTATGACACTATTGATGGGAATGTAAAAGGCTTCCCTGGTGGCTCCTGGGGTCTCCTTCCATCCTGCAATGCAAGAGACTCAGGTTCAACCACCAGGATGTGAAGATCCCCTGGAGAAGGGAATGGCTACCCACTCCAGTATTCTTGCCTACAAAATACTATGGACAGAGGAGCCTGGTGGGTTACAGTCCATAGGATCACAAAGGGTCAGACACGATTGAGGAACTAAAACTTTCACTTTCATGAAGGAGAACAGTATGGAGGTTCCTTAGAAAACTAAAAATATGCTCTAAAAATAGAGCTACCATAAGGCCCAGAAATCCTACTAATAAAGTAAAATGACATTATCTTATCTCTGTACACCCAGAGCTCAGAACAATAACTATCACCCAATAGGTGCCTGTAGGGAAAGAGGAAATTAGCCACGATGGCATGGTCAGATTGCCCTGTGGCCTCTTGCTCTTGCCCCACATTTTGTAAATAATGACTATGTAAGAGCTGAGATCACTTGCAGCACTACACATGAGCATCAGAGGGTACTCACTTGGTCACGGGGGGCTGTGCATGGTACACCTGTATGAGCTTCACCATAAAAGCCCTGACTGCTGCCACACTGAGACTACATTGGAGTGACACCATGGTTATGTTATAAGAAGTTATGCGATGGTTCCATTACGGCTACATTATGGTTAGGTTATGGCTGCTGCTACAGGTTCTATGTCAGCAAAGAGAGAGGCTGTGTTCTGACTGCCATGCCAGACAAGAGAGAATAAATGTGTCTACAGTTCCTATGGCTCCTGAATTCTCCTTCCAGCCTCTTAGCTCATACATTCCCTATCCTGGATTCAGCGAACAGTGTTAACAGTGTGAACAGCAAGAAGATTGGCATCACAAACAGGATCATCAAAGATACAGTGCCCAACAAAGTTCAATTCAGTTTGACTTAAGAAGCATTTACTGAGTCCTTCATATATGTCAACATGGTGGTAGCCACTGCGTAACAGACCAAGGATAAGGCAAAGTATCCGTGCCTTGGGAGGTTACAACCTGGTTACAGCCACAAAGACCCTTACATGCTCAGAGAGAGGCAGACACATCTGTCCTGAGATGGGACACTTTGAATCTGCAGGTAAAAGAAATATATAAATCTCATTACACCAACATGAATGAAGCTGGTGGGGTGGAAAGCAGTCATCTGCTGTCTCATGCATGAGAAAATAGAATGCCATTGGATGCTTGAAACAAGATAACATAGCTCAGAGCAGTAGGTACATGTCAAATTATGTCATCCTCCATGCTTAAAACACTTCAGTGGCTCCTAACAACTTTAGAGGTAGAGCAACAACTCCTCACCTTAGACAACGTGCCCCTGTGACTAATGCCCCGTCCCAGGAACACAAAGCCACAGTTTGTCACAATCAAGTGTGAGGGTTGCCTCAAATAATTCATTACCAATAAAGTTGTAAAGCTTCAGAGGCTTTGATTTTGTATAAATTAGAGTGATTTCAAGGTGATCCTTGTTCTCATGTAATTCTCCCTTGAAGTCACATGCTGTTTCTAAAGCTGGGGGCCAATGGGAAGATGAAAGCTTGTACCCTACACACTAAGCATGACATACAGCTTATTTCTATTGGCTTAAACTGATAACACACCAGGGTGTGTGTCACACATATGAAAATATGCACAGCAACCTCTAAAATAATTCACCTAATCAACACTTCTTGAAATCTGTACACTCCCCATGAGTAAAGGCTGGAATTACAGATTTGCTTCTAACCAAATGTGATGTCATTTTCAAGATCAGATTGTAAAAAGACAAGTAATTTCCATCTTGAGTGCTTCTGGAGTACAAGCTTTCAGAGATGCCAACTGCTAGGTCCTGAGGAAACCCTTTGAAGCGACCCACAGGATGAGTCTGGGAGCTTCTGAGGCATGCTGTGTACGTGAGATTCAAAGATCTCCAGAGTTAAAGACCAGTGTGACAACAGACCCAGAACTACTGAACCAGAACTACTCAGTGAAGTAGCTCAAGTATCCAGAGAAAATGGGTCCTTTTAATCTGATAATGTCCATTGCCTCCAGTTTTGCTACAATTCATTGCGCAGCAATACATAGCTAATAAACCCTCAAAGCATTAATTGCCTCGTGTGGTTATAGGTATAAAATGAGTCTATGTCATATAATTGTAGTAAGGATTCAGAGATAATCCATATACAACACTTAGCATAGTACATGGCACATAGGAAGAACTTGATAAATATAAACTGTCATTATTAAGTTATTTCATGCTATGTTTCCTCTTCTTTTTTGGGTCAATTTTCTGCTTACTTGATTTTTTTTCCCACTTTTTGTAATGAATCAATTAGGGTCTATCAAGAAAAACCAATAGCAAAAAAACCTTACCTCCCTTCTGTGAAGAGGCTATGACATTTATTTCTTAGTGTATTCTTTGGGTCTTAAATATTTTCTCTCTCAATTGCATGTCCATATTACTACTTCCCTGGAGAAGGGAATGGCAACCTACTCCAGTATTCTTGCCTAGAGAATTCCATGAACAGAAGTGCCTGGTGGGCTACAGTCCATGGGGTCACAAAGAGTTGGATACGACTTTGCCTGTGTGTACTGAACTGTAACTTCCTCCAATTTCAAAGGAAAACTGGAGAAGGAAATGGCAACCCACTCCAGTGTTCTTGCCTGGAGAATCCCAGGGACAAGGGAGCCTAGTGGGCTGCCGTCTATGGGGTCACACAGAGTCAGACACGACTGAAGCGACTTAGCAGCAGCAGCAGCAGGTGTTCCCAGGTTGNAAAGGAAAACTGGAGAAGGAAATGGCAACCCACTCCAGTGTTCTTGCCTAGAGAATCCCAGGGATGGGGGAGGCTGGTGGGCTGCCGTCTATGGGGTCGCACAGAGTCGGACACGACTGAAGCAACTTAGTAGTAGTAGTACTACTACTTATGTTTATAGGTTATCTATTTGCTTATCAATGGGAAAGATGAGAACTTATCTTTTTCATCACGTCTTTCCACATGCAAATAATTTTCTGTTTCCCTATACTTCCAGTACAGGAGGATTGCAATTTTAGCTAGATCAGTAATCACTGTTTATGGGAAAACAACAATATGCATGATATCCACAAATAGCAAGCATAATAGTGTCGTTGTTTCCTGGACAAAATCTACTTTTTCTTGAAATTAATAATTGTCTTATTATCTCTGTCATAGGCCTTATTTTTATCTACACATATATCACTAATTTAACTCCAGACTTACTAATAACTCTCCAAAATACTTTCCAAAATATTCAGATAAGAACTACTTTAAATGGATACCTTGGAGAAAGAAAAGAGGAGAGTAAACAGTCAAAAAGCTAGGCTTTTATGACTATATCACATTTTAAAATTTGAATTTATGTATTTTAAATAACTAAAAAACAAATTAAACATATTATTAGAAAATCTGTGACATGCAATTCCTAAATATTGAAAGGAAGTTAAAATAATTTATAAATTATGTCAAATTAAATATTTTTCAAATTATTTCAAAAATATTTAAATTCAGTATTTTCTTTTTTACTTTTTATGATCCAAAAAAATCATATACACACTAAGAGCACAGGGAGTAAATACAAAATAAACTTGATATCACAATGAGTTTCAATAATAATCAGTATTTGGTAATCTTGTCTTGTCTCTGGTACCTGTATTACCAGTTACCCATTGCTAGATAACAAACCACTACAGAACTGTCTTAAGACAATAATCATTTCATGATTCTATCCTTGATAATTGAGGCTGGGGAGTACTTGGCCAAGCTTGAATGGTCTTTATAGGGCTGCCCAATTATTTGAAGTCAGTGCAGAGTCAGAGGAACTTGTTGATCACAAGCTGGTGTACTCTCCCCTAACATCTCTCTAAAGTCAACAGGCATATTTCTGTGGTAAAGACTCTAACAACAACAAGAGAGCAAGTGTTGTCAGGCCACTCATTGAATGATGTTTGCCAATACCCCTTTGACCAAAGCAAGTCACTTAGCCAATACAATCCAAACAAAGGATCCAGGACCTGAAAAGAAATGGAGCTACACGACAGATATGCACTATGTCACTGACCTCAAAGAGCAGGTCACATTGCAGTGTGATATGAATGTAAAAGAAACATCTTAATAATAAGGCACCAAGGATTAGGGTTCATTTCCAACATTAGTTACCCTGCAATTCCTAATGCATGGTCTTCTCATTCTTTGGTTCAGTTACTGGGAGGCCTGGTAACAAACATTTCTATTTGTGGATACTGTAAATTAGTTAAAAACATTAGTTAAAAAACAGCTAGTAAGCAATTGTTATATCATTCCTTAATTTATTAGTGGGAACACTTGACACAAATAAATTATCAGGCATCAACTAGTTGGTTTCTCTAAGCTACAAGATTGTAGGGGAAAAACAAGATAAACACTTGATGTTATCCCTTTAATTCATCAGTTTCAAAATATTGAAGTGGTTCCTAGTATCCTCCAGAAATGACCAGTTAGAATATTTTTAGTTTTATTATGAATTCATGGATTTAAACGTTTGAAATTAAAACAATAATATAACTACTAGTAAACAGAAGAGTTTTTCTAATGGTTCTGACCATAAAGAATCTGCATGCAATTCAATCCCTGGGTTGAGAAGATGCCCTGGAGAAGGGAATGGCTACCCACTCCAACGTTCTTGCCTGGAGAATTCCAAGGACAGAAGAGCCTGGTGGACTACAGTCTATGGTGTTGCAAAGGGTCTGACATGACATGACTGAGTGACTAACACTTTCACTATCAAACAGAGGGTATAACTATCATAAAAAATTAAACATAAAAATCTTAAAATATATTAACTAGACTTATCATTAATTAATACTGCTAAGGATTTATTAAACTGTTATATATATCAAGAAAAAGCTAATAACTAGTTATGCTACTGACAACAGACTAAATCTTTTAACATAAAAGATGAAATATAAAATGCAAAAAAATACATAAAACTCTGCAGTGGCAATTTGAGTTGGTAATAGCACTATAAACTCATAATTGTTTAACAATATATTTTCACTTTTGTGAAAATATAAGTGAAACTACTAGAAACAATCTAGTGACTGTGATCTCTAAGTACAGTTTTTCACTAAAAGGAAGAAGGGTTTTATAGAGTCCTTGTTTGTATCAGAATGAAATTAGAATGCCTTGCATTTCCAGAAAATAAGAAAAAAAGCTATCAAAAGTTGGAGTTATGTCAAATATGGCACAGGAAACAATGTGATGAAATAATTTGAGAATCAAAAAGAATAATCACTGTTTGTATATATTTAAATATACAAAATATATTAGCTCACTGTTTATCTATTTACCTACCATCTATCTGTCTACTGATACTTATATCCATTAGTTAATCTCTAGGAGTTGCTAAAGAATAAAATCATATTCTGAAAACTGAAAAGAATATAGATAATATCCTGTCTTTCCTGTATGTACTGTATTTGATGGTAATCTAACAGTACATGAAAAATATCATTAGTGAATAACCAAATCCAGAAAGTAAAAAAGCAATAATAGAACTTGAAAACCATCCTTTATAATAACCAATGAAATAAAGAATTAGAAAATGATCATCAAGAATTGCTAAATTATTAGATGAAAAGTTGATGGGATCTTTTCAGCAGATGGTTTAAATTAATAATGCCCAAACTCATCATTGATCAACCTCAACATCCCCAAAGTGATTATTAAGATACCTGTGAAGGTGAGGCAATAGAAATACACAAGTGAAAATTCAGAAAACACGGGATATATGGATATATGGGTGATGGACTTTGCTATACAGCAGAAATTAACAAAACAGAGTAAAGCAATAATGGTCCAGTTTAAAAAAATGCACAGCACTACCTAAGATAGCAAGAATCAAGATTGCCAGAAGAAATATCAACAAGCTCAGACAGTGAATGATACCACTCTAATGGCAGAAAGCAAAGAGGAACTAAAGAGTCTCTCACTGAGGTTGAAGGAGAAAAGTGAAAAAGCTAACTTAAATCTCAATATCAAAAAACCTAAGACCATGGCATCTTGTCCCATTACTTCATGGCAAATAGAAGGGCAAAAGGTAGAAGTAGTGACAGATTTCTTCTTCTTGGGCTCCAAGATCATTGCAAATTTCGTGGTGACTGCAGCCATGAAATTAGATGATTTATTCTTGCAAGAAAGCTATGACAAACCTAGACAGTGGGTTAAAGAGCAAAAACATCACTTTGCTGACAAACGTCCCTATGATCAAAGTTATGGTCTTTCCAGTAGTCATCTACATATGTGAGAGTTGGGCTGTAAAGAAGGCTGAGCACCAAAGAATTGATGCTTTCAAATTGTGGTGCTGGAGAAAACTCTTGAGAGTCCCTTGTACTGCAAGGAGATCAAACCAGCTAATCTTAAAGGAAAGAAACCCTAAATTTTCATTAAAAGGACTGATGCTGAAGCTGAAGCTCCAATACTTTGGCAACCAGATGCAAAGAGCAGACTCATTGGAAAAGACTCTGATGCTGGGAAAGACTAAAGGCAGAATGAGAAGAGGCTGACGGAGGAGGATATGGTTGGATGGCATCACAGTTTCAATGGTCATGAACTTGGGCAAACTCTGGGAGATGGTGAGAGACAGCTAGGCGGGTGTGCTGCAGTCCATGGGGTCACAAAGAGTCAGACAGGAGACCTGGCAACTGAACAACAACAACCTCAGATATATTCTTGCCCAAAATCTGAAGGTAAATCTAATCAATAACTGAGATTTAAATACTAGAAAAAAAGAAAGTGAAGTTACTCAGTCATGTCTGACTCTTTGCAACCCCTTGGACTGTCATCCGGTCCCATTACTTCATGAGAAATAGATGGGGAAACAGTGGAAACAGTTTCAGAGTTTATATTTTTGGGCTCCAAAATCACTGCAGATGGTGACTGCAGCCATGAAATTAGAAGACGCTTACTCCTTTGAAGAAAACTTATGACCAACCTAGATAGTATATTCAAAAGCAGAGACATTACTTTGCCGACTAAGGTCCAGCTAGTCAAGGCTATGGTTTTTCCTGTGGTCATGTATGGATGTGAGAGTTGGACTGTGAAGAAGGCTGAGTGCAGAAGAATTGATGCTTTTGAACTGTGGTGTTGGAGAAGACTCTTGAGAGTCCCTTGGACTGCAAGGAGATCCAACCAGTCCCTTCTGAAGGAGATCAGCCCTGGGATTTCTTTGGAAGAANGATCATCCCCGTACACCAGCCCCAAGCATCCTGCATCCTGTATCAAACATAGACTGGTGATTCGTTTCTTACATAATAGTATATATGCTTCAATGCCATTCTCCCAGATCATCCCACCCTCTCCTACTCCCTCTGAGGCCAAAAGTCCATTCTCTATGTCTGTGTCCTTTTGTTGTCTCACATACAGGGTCATCATTACTATCTTTCTAAATTCCATATATATGTGTCAGTATACTGTATTGGTGTTTTTCTTTCTGGCTTACTTCACTCTGTATAATAGGCTCCAGTTTCATCCATCTCATTAGAACTGATTCAAATTTATTCTCCATTTCTTTTAATAAGTCATTTTAAAATCTGTTCTAAAGCCATGCCTTCCTGTCTGTAAAAAGGGATCCAGATTAAAAACATGCCTCTTTCTTGGATTCATAAATAGCTTCCCTGCCGTACTATATACTATTAAGGCAGTCCCCTTGGGGGATGGAGGCATCTGCTACAATGGGGTGGCTTCCTTCTCCTGATTGCCTGGGACTTCCTTAAGCATCACCTCACATTTCTTCCTATGAAATTTACATCTCAGGGCATCTGTTTGCCTCCCTATGCCTACTGTGTCTTTGGGTTTGAGAGGATGTCTCTTGACTGATCATTGCCTGGGAGTCTTCTCTCATTCAGTTTCAGCTTCCTGAAAGCTTAAATCTGAAGTTACCCACTTTTTGTCCAAACTTTCAAGCATTTCTCAGCCCTGGCTGCCTGAACTCTGCCTAACCTTTACCAGTGTTCCACCAAGTTCTTAATGAGATTGTTTCATGTTGTCATGCTAGAAAATTGAAAATGAAAGAGCTTTGATTTCTTAGAGGAATCACATAAGGGAGTCTGTGTGTTCCCTTTTATTCTTTATCTCCTAATTAGAAGACTGGAGTTTTTTAAGCAGAAAGAATGAGGAGACGAAAGAAGATTATTACAAAGACAGTATTTCAACCTTCACATTTTTTCCCTCTTTCACATTTATTCGCACCTTCACAGGACTCTAATTTACAATTAAGAAACCTGAAATGATTTCTACTCATAAAGAAACCAAAAGATCCATGTCGTTCAGAGAAGAATTTTGAAAGATTTGGAAGGCGTCCCTGCCCCAAACTGCTAGTAACATTCAGCCCATTCCCTCCCTAAGCAGCCTACCCAGTCGACCTGACCTCCTTACTCATTCTTGAGGCAGCTAACTGAGCTTCCCCCTACTGTCTCTATCAATAATCCATGATACTTTAGGAGGAGCCTTTATGGAACCAGATGTCCACCTGCCACCAAGAACTCCTATACCTCAAATATTCCTCATTTTGTGCAGACATCTCCATCCTATAAAGACTTGACACTCTCCTTATCTAAAGATGCCCCAACCTTGGGGCATCCCACATGGTTCTGAATTCTAGAATCTTATATATCTCATTTCTTTAACTGAGAATCAAGTGCTACCTTGTAAATCACTCCACATGTAAAGGCTTTATTCTCCAAATATTTTTAAGTTTACAAATATATATATATATATAGTAAAACTACATATATAAAATGTCAGAATACGATTAGGGTTAGGGTGTATATGTATATATACATATCTATATATACAGACGAATAGATACAAGCACATTGTGTAGATGATATAGATATAGGCATGGATATAGGCATAGACAGATTCCCAGGTGGTGCAGTGGTAAAGAACCTGAGAGGAGTGCAGAAGACATGGATCAATTCCTGGGTCAGGAAGATCCCTGGAGAAGGAAATGGCAACCTACTCCAGTATTCTTGCCCGGGAAATCCCATAGACAGAGGAGTGTGGTGGGCTATAGTGCATGGAGTCACAAAGAGTTGGACACAAAGTAGCATCAAAACAACAGCAAAAATAGATACAGATATGCATTGCATCGTTTCTAAGATCATAAACAAAGAAAGAACACTGAAGGCTGTGAAGAGGAGAATCATTCATAGAGCTCTTCTACCATTTACTAAACATCACTAAGCCTTTAAAAATACTATCTCTATTTTCTCAAGAATTAATTATCTGGCTGACAGAAATCCAAACTTTTGACAGCACTCTTTGTTAGTGAGTGTGTGCGAAAAACTGGACCTCTCATGCATTTCTGGTGGGGGGTGAACACTGGCTCAAGGCCCATGGAAGTCAATTTTGCAATTGATTTCCATGCAAAATAACTTCTATCCTTTTGATCCAGCAATCCCTCTTCTGAAAATTTAACCTATAGATATGTTTGCAAGTGTGTGAAATGGCATATGTTCAAGTTTATTCATTGTGACTTTATTTGTATGGGATTAGAAAAATATCTTAAAAAGCCTATCAATGTGAGCCTTATAAAATGAATTATGGCACAACTCAACAATGAAATTCTGTGCAACTGAAAAAAGAATAATGAAACTCTTTATGTGCTGAGATGGAAAGATGAGCTCTAAGATAGACTATTATTTTAAAAAGGCAAAGTGCAAGGCAGTGTATATAACATGCATTTGTATTTGCTTGTATTTCTATAAAGACTTTCAGGTGGAAGACACAAGTGACCAACTATATTCTAGTGGCAAGTCTAGGCTGACAGAATATAAGGTATATAAATCAAAATTTCCCTGCATATATTCATATGGATTATTTTCTGATTCTGTGAAAATATTGTTGTTGTTGTTTGTCAGTAAGTTATGCCCAACTCTTTTTCAACCCAGGGACTGAAGCCCACCAGTTTAATCTGAAGCCTGGAGTGGGTTGCCATTTCCTTCTCCAGTGGATCTTCCTGACTGAGGTTTAAACCTGTGCCTCTTTCATTGGCAATCAGATTCTTTACCACTGAACCTCCTGGGAAGACCATTCAAAATTCAAATTTAAACTTCAAGCACTGTCTATATTTGAAATCATGCTCTTAAAACCTATTGAGGGACTTCCAGTTCAGGCAAGATGGTTTAACATTGTTTCTCCCTGATCTCCATTGCTAAATACACTCTCACCCTGGAAAACAACACGAGGTAGCCAAGGACAACTGTGAAACCAGAAAAGAGGAAAATCACATGGTGTGGGACCTCAGGATTGAAGAGAGAATACAGTAGCAGTGCATATGCACCCTGTCCTGGCCCAAGAAAGTGACTCAAGTCCAGCATTTCCTGATCCTAGTCTAGCAAGAAGGCAGCTTAGGTGAGATCTCCTCCTCCTTCCCTGACTCCACTGAATCAAAAGAGATTACCTCTGACAACAGAGCTCCTGTCCAAGGTTATGAACCTCCATCCATAATTTTCAGGCACTCTGTCTACCAGACCTAATCACTTGAATCTATTCATCACCTCCACTGTACAATCACAAGGGCATACCTGAATGTTCCAGTGGTTTTCCTACTTCCTTCAATTTGTGCCTGAATTTTGCAATAAGAAACTGATGATCTGAGCTACAGTCAGCTCCCAGTCTTGTTTCTGCTGACTGTATAGATATTCTCCATCTTTGAGTGCAAAGAATATAATATAGTTTGGTATTGACCATCTGGTGATGTCCATGTGTAAAGCCATCTCTTGTGTTGTTGGAAGAAGGTGTTTGCTATGACCAGTGCCTTCTCTTGGCAAAACCCTATTAGCCTTTGCCCTGCTTCATTTTGGCCATTGGATAACATGGTGGACAGCCTGTTATCTGAGAGATTCGGAGAGATTTTTTACCACAAAATGGTATATATGGTTGAGGGAAATGGTCTGGCAAGTCTGCGGTCCACAGGGCAGTCAGGAGGGGTGGGAAGAATATAGGGCAGGAGCTGAAACTGCAGTTCTTGGGGGCGATGCCAATGCCTCAAGAAGAGGCATTGGCAGCCTTGGAAGTGGCTTCTCAGAGATCATGGAGGAGGGAGTCAGGTAGTGACTAGCACCCCCAGTTCCCAGTGAGAAGTTGGAGGACAGGAAAAGTGGTAGCGGCAGATTGGCTTCAAGATGGCCAGGGACTACTGGACAGAGGAGAGGCAGGGATGCCTTCTGCTCCCAGGCAGCAGACCAGCCCTAGGGCAAATCTATGGGCTTCCAAGTCAGTACTAATGGTAAAGAATCTGCCTGCCAAAGCAGGAGACACAGAGACATGAGTTTGATCCTTGGGCTGGGAAGATTCCCTGGAGGAGGAAATGGCAACCCATTCTGGTATTCTTGCCTGGAAGATTCCATGGACAGAGGAGACTGGTGGGCTACAGTCCATGGGGTCACAAAGCATCAGACATGACTGAGCATCTAAGCACATACAGTGGAATCTATAAAAATGATATAGATGATCTTATTTGCAAAGCAGAAATAGAAAGCATTTTATTTTATTTATTTATTTTATGCTGATCCTGAAGCATCCTATCAGGTGGCTTGCTTTGGGGTTAGTATCTGTCTTGGAGGTACTACCTGGCTTGCTAGCATCTTTTGGCAGGGTTAACAGATGACTGTTAACCCTGATAGTGAAGGTGACCCCTTTCCCTGGCCATTTGCTGTTAGTGGGGCTGCTGATGGACCCCCATTTGGTACTTGAAAACTTATCTGAGCACTGAAAAATTGTTTTCCAATTGTGGTACTGGAGAAGAATTTTAAGAGTCCCATGGAATACAAGATTAAGCTAGTCAATCCTAAATCTAAAGGGGAGGGATATATATATATATGGTAAACAACTCACCTGCCATTTAAGGAGACAGAAGAGAAGCGAGTTCAATCCCTGTGTCAAAAAGATACTCTGGAGGAGGACACAGCAACCCACTTCAGTATTCTTGCCTGGAGAATCTCATGGACAGAGGAGCCTGGTGGGCTACAGTCCATAGGGTTGCAAAGAGTCAGACACAACTGAAGCAACTTAGCACTACATATATTTATGTGTATATATATATTTATATATATATATATGCATAATAGCCATATATACATATAGAGTTGATTCATTTTTCTGTGCAATAGAAATGAACACAACCTTGTAAAGCAACTATATTCCAATAAAATTCTTTTTAAAAATAATCAAATGCACTATTTACCCAGAAACACAAACTGTAATACACAGAGATTCAACTAAACAAAGAAAAAGGCAACAGCCCTATTCCTCCACACATCCCTTCCCTTTCCACAGGTCCTCAGCTGCCACTAGTCTTTTAGAATCTCATCTTCCAATGAAAATTGAAGTATTGATGCCCATCTTAACCTGGGATTTTTAAGTTCTTGTACTGGGTATATATTTTGTGATATAAAGGAATCATAAGAATGCATCACCCATGAGTGAGAAAATAATCCCAAGAAGTCTTACCCAAGATTGAACCCAAAGGCAAGTAAATTATGTTCATTAAATAAAATTTAAAGCAAGTAATAAGACAAATGTAGAGTTCTGTTTTGATTGCATGAACTATCACATGTTCTGCACCTTAGTCACATCAGAGGAGCTGATGAGGATAACACTGTGATAAGTGTTACCATTAAGGTGCTACACAAACCTGAATGATGCCAGCTGTATCCAGGAGAGTTGTATCATGTGAAGCAGAAGGATGATATGTCAGGCAGAAGTGTAACTAGTAAAATAAGGGAAGTAAGTCAGATAGAGAAAAACAGATACCGTATGATATCACTTACAGGTAGAATCTAAAATATGACACAAATTAACTTATCTATTAAACAGAAACAGACTCACAGACATAGAGAACAGATTTCTGGTTGCCAGTGGGGAGGGGTTAGTGGAGGGAGGGATTGGGAGTTTCAGATTAGCAGATGTAAACTAGCACAAATAGAATGGAAAAACAATAAGGTCCTACTGTATAGAACAGAGAACTATATTCAGCCCCTATCATAAGCCATAATGGAAAAGTATATGAAAAATAATATATATATATTGTGATCACTGAAGAATATATATATATATATATATATATATATATAGAGAGAGAGAGAGAGAGAGAGAAATATACTGAATCACTTTGCTGTACACCAGAAGCATAAGTTGGAATCAAGATTTCTGGGAGAAATATTAATAACCTCAGATATGCACATGACACCACACTTATCCCAGAAAGCAAAGAGGTACTAAAGAATCTCTTGATGAAGGTGAAAGAGGAGAGTAAAAAAGCTGGCTTAAAACTCAACATTCAAAAAATGAAGATCATGACATCTGCTCTCATCACTTCATGGCAAATAGAGGGGGAAACATTGAAACAATTACAGACTTTATTTTCTTGGGCTCATAAATCACGCCAATGGCAACAGCAGCTATGAAATTAAAAGATGCTTGCTCTTTAGAAGGAAAGCTATGAGAAACCTAGATAGCATATTAAAAAGCAGAGATATTATTTTCCCAACAAAGGTCCATATAGTCAAAGCTATGGTTTTTCCAGTAGTCATGGATGTGAGTTGGACCATAAAGAAAGCTGAGCGTCAAAGAATTGATGCTTTTGAATTGTGATATTGGAGAAGACTCTTGAGAGTCCCTTGGATTGCAAGAAGATCAATCNTCCATATAGTCAAAGCTATGGTTTTTCCAGTAGTCATGGATGTGAGTTGGACCATAAAGAAAGCTGAGCGTCAAAGAATTGATGCTTTTGAATTGTGATATTGGAGAAGACTCTTGAGAGTCCCTTGGATTGCAAGAAGATCAATCCAGTCCATCCTAAAGGAAATCAGTCCTGAATATTCATTGGAAGGACTGATGCTAAAGCTGAAGTTCCAGTACTTTGGCCTCCTGATGTGAAGAGCTGCCTCATTTAAAAAGACCCTGATGCTGGGAAATATTGAAGGTAGGAGAAGGGGACAACAGAGAACAAGATCGTTGGATAGTATCACTGACCCAATGGACATTAGTTTCAGCAAACTCGAGGAGATGGTGAAAGACAGGGAAGCCTGTACAGTCCATGGGATTGCAAAGAGTCAGACACAACTAAGTGACTGAACAACAGAAGCTCACAACTATAAATTGTAAATCAACTATGCATGCATGCTTGCTAAGTTGCTTCAGTAGTGTCTGACTCTTTGCAACCTTATGGACTGTAGCCCTCCAGGCTCCTTTGTCCATGGGATTCTTCAGTCAAGTACACTGGAGTGGGATGTCATGCCCTCTTCCAGGGAATCTTCCCTACTCAGGGATCAAACCCACATCTCTTATGTTTCCTGCATTGGTAGGCAGGTTCTTTACCACTAGCACCACCTGGGAAGCTCAAATCAACCAAACTTCAATTTAAAAAAAGAGAAGCAGAAGTTACAAGGTAGAAATTTCTAAACACAAAGAAAATAATGGCAGCATAACTAAAATAACTAAATATGGTTAAAGGAGATGAACACAGGTACAGCACTACAAATGGGCAGACTGGAATAATCTGTTTTATGTGTCAAATAAGCTGAACTATAGTCCTCATACTGTGAAGGTATTTTGTAGATATGAAGAAAGTCCATAGTCAGACAATTCTAAGTAATATAAATTATCTTGAAAAATCTGGATGGACCTATTTTAATCAGTTGAATGGCCTTAAGAGCAGAATAGAGGCTTCCCTGAAGAAGAAATCGCCCCCAAGAACTGCAGTTTCAGCTACTGCCGTATATTCCGCCCACCCTTCCTGACTGCCTTGTGGACTGCAGACTTGCCAGACCAATTCACTCAATCATGTATACCATTTTGTGGTAAGAAATCTCTCAGAATCTACCTACTCCTGGTTCTGTTTCTCTGCTAGGACTTTGCCTGACTGATTCCAACTTTGTTTCTTATCATTATTCCTCTAACCTCAACTTATGTGGGTCACTGCCTTTCACCCTGTATTCTAACCATGCCCCATTTCCTCTGCTATACAGATCACATTAAGAGACCAGGTTTTGCTCAAATGCAGCACCACCAAACTCTCCCTCTCTTCCTGTCTCATCTTGTCCTGCATGCCTTGTGCTTGTATTTCTGTCTTCAACTTTATTCAGCTTATTCTTTGATCCTATACAATCTTGCATTATTTTTTGAATGGATAATAGAGTTTTCTTCTCCCATCTACCATTGTTGCTAGTTTTAAAGATCTTGAGAACAGAAATAGAATCTTCAGGTTGCTTTAGTATCTGGTGGACCCAAAGCAGATATGTATTTATACATGCCTGATGTAAACATATTTTGTGTGGAAGGGTGATCTGAAAAGAGGGGAGATTTACTAGACTTCATGCTAAATGAAAATAAACATCTCAAATAAATCTCAACATAATAGCAGCCAGAATAGATTGTATAATCATCTATGTTTACTAACTCAGAGACCAATTACAGTGATTATACTATGAGAATGAAAAGTGCACATATATTGGGTCAGTAGCTTAGTTGTGTCTGACTCTTTATGATCCCATGGACTCTAAAACCCACCAGACTCCTCTGCCCAAGGGATTCTTCAAGCAAGAATACTGGAGTGAGTTGCCATTTCCTTCTCCAATACATATATTAATTACATACAATTATATAACTATGTTAAAGCACATTCTTGCTTTGATTAATACTTAAGTACTTCCTGGAATCCAGTGATTTCAACATCCTACTTTATTCCAGGCAACCGAGAAAATGATGGTATGTCCTATTATTTGGGGGACTTGTAAAAACTGTGCAAGGAGAACTTACCTGGCAGGCTGTCTATGATAGAGTCATTGTAGATACAACAAAGACTAACTACAGAATGTTAGAAGGAGGTAGATTGCATCTTCTAAGAGAAACTTAGCCATCAGAGAAGCAAGATGTATTAATTAATCTGTTTCTAAAGCATCAACTTGAGGAAGGATGCATGTAACATGTGAAAATGACTTGTACTAAAAGGTCTCTTCTAAACAGAAATCAGTATTTGTTACCAAACTAAAAGTTATCCATAAAAAAACAGAAAAAGCAAGTGTGGAGGATTGATGAAGCAGAATAAATAAACTGAGTGTATCTTACTTAACATAGGCACCACGCTAGATGCTCTAGATTAATGTCTTATTTCATCATCACAAAGTCCTAAGACACTGGTGATATTATTTCTCCACTTAAGAAATGAAAAACCAAGTTTCAGAGAAGTTGATTAATTTTTCCCAGGTTACTCAGTGAATCATTGCTAGAACCTAGAACTGAACTCAAGCCAGATTAATTTTCAAAATGAATTTTCTTTTCATAAACCTCCATAAAAGTGTTTAAACACATTTAATTTCTACTTCTTTTCACAATCCCCTAGAGATGTTATTATTAAGATGTTATTAAGAAGAGGTGGCGAGAATACACAGAAGAACTGTACAAAAAAAAGATCTTCACAATCAAGATAATCATGATGGTGTGATCACTCACCTAGAGCCAGACCTCCTGGAATGTGAAGTCAAGTTGAACAAAGTTAGTGGAGGTGATGGAATTCCAGTTGAGCTATTTCAAACCCTGAAAGATGATGCCGTGAAAGTGCTGCACTCAGTATGCCAGCAAATTTGGAAAACTAAGCAGTGGCCACAGGACTGGAAAAGGTCAGTTTTCATTCCAATCCCAAAGAAAGGCAATGCCAAAGAATGCTCAAACTACTGTACACTTGCACTCATCTCACACGCTAGTAAAGTAATNTTGAAGCTGAAACTCCAATACTTTGGCCACCTGATGCGAAGAGCTGACTCATCGGAAAAGACCCTGATGCTGGGAAATATTGAGGCTAGTAGGAGAAGGGGATGAAAGAGGACGAGATGGTTGGATGGTATCACTGACTCAATGGAAATGACTTTGAGTGGACTCTGGGAGTTGGTGATGGACAGGGAGGCCTTGTATGCTGAATTTCATGGGATCACAAAGAGTCGGACAGAACTGAATGACTGAACTGAACTGAAATGAAGGATGTTATTAGACCCAAGACTTTTTTTTAAGTAGAAGCATGACAGCGTGTATCCTTCCTCAGCCTGTGAGCACCAGGGATCTCCAGCTTGCAAGTTATATTACTGTTATTCCATTGAATGCCCATTTAGACAACATGCAGCAATAAAATCAGATGTTAGCAGACAGATTCACTGGCTTTCTCTTCCAGGCATCTCAGCAGTGGGATCAGAGAGACAGGAGTGAGGGGATGATTGCCAAGGTTTTCATCATCACATTAGCTGCCAGCAGGAAATCTGTGCGGCCAAAAATTGACTTTGACAACTCTTCTGTTGACAGACTAATAAACTCAGTTACATGTCCTGCTATGACGATGGACAGCTTTATTTTCGTTTTATGTTTTCAACATATATTTACTTATCCAAACATTCCATTTCAGCTAGTATCTAAAAATCACGCACTATAACTGTGCTGACAGAAAGATGATTTACTGGCCAGTTTGAGTGCTAACAGGGGATTTGATGTGGGGATCTTTAAGAATGTGCTTTGCATTCAAATCAGGAGTCTCAGTTCTTCCACCCCATTAAAAAGGAAGCCTAATGGTTCCCGTGGGGGGTGTCAGTTTATTTATTGTTTTCTGCTTCCTTTCAACGCAGAAAATATACAACTACACCTTAAGGAAGCGCCAAGTTGAAAATCAGAATTCCATTCACTCAGCCCTTGTTTTGTGTGTGCAGCGTGCCCGACCTGGTATTCAGTCTCAGGGACAGATGCATGAAAACCTAGATCGCCTGACCTCAAGGAGCCAGGGAAAGATCAAAAAGTGAATTATGGCAGCCACTTATGCACATGAAAATTACTCAGGCAAAATGCTGGGGCAGGATAAAGAATCATCTGGAACAAAAGTAAGGAAGAAAGTTCAGGGTCTAAAGAATGGAGTGATACTTCTATAAAATTGTACATCAACTCTACTTCAATAAAAATAAAATAACACATTTGACATAAAAAAAGAATGAAGTGATAAACTCTACTCAATGTTCTGTGGTAACCTAAATGGGAAGAAAATTCAAAAAAAGAGGGGATATATGTACATGTATAACTGATTCATTTTGCTGTATAGCAAAAAACAACACAGCATTGTAAAACAACTATACTTCGATAAAACTTAAAAAGAATTTAATGCATTTAAGGAATGAATAGTCAGTGAGTACCAACATAACTTGACCCGTATGGGCATGCAACTGAAAATATTGGGGTTTAGGAGGGTGCATGTGACGAGCAGTCACACTTACTGAACTGTGTTTGTTAGTTGCTCAGGTGTGTCCGACTCTTTGCAACCCCATGGACTGTAGCCCACCATGCTCCTTTGTCCATGGGATTCTCCAGGCAAGAATACTGGAGTGGGTTGCCATTTCCTTCTCCAACTGAACTGAGAAGCAGGGATTTTCTCAGTGAGATAATGGGGATAAAATAGGATTTGAAGTTGAGCAGTAATAGACTCAGAATTTCTTTTAGAAAATAAGTTAAAGTGTTAGTCACTCAGTCATGTCTGACTCTTTGCAATTCCATGGACTGCAGCCTTTCAGGCTCCTCTGCCGGTAGAATTCTCCAGGCAAGAATACTGGAGTCAGCTACCATGCCCTCCTCCAGGGGATTTTCCCCGTAGAGGGGTAGAAACCAGATCTCCTCATTGAGGGTAGATTCTTTACTATCTGAGCCACTAGGGAAGCCCAAGTAACAAAAAAGCTAAATCAACCTTAGAAGTTCACTAATAATTCATGTTTTCTGGAGCATGATATAACTGGAGAACCTTTTGAAGGATACTCACACTGACAAAGTCAGAGACAATAAGAACATCCAGGTTTGAGTCCTACTCATCTTATCATTGAACATTCTTGGGCTCTCCATCCTAAATTACTCTTGGGTCCTTCCTATGAATACTTACTTTGTCCTCATCAAGGTTGTCGTGGGAACAAAATGATGCAAATGTATAGGAAGAAGGAATCTGTGAGGAAGGATTAGAATCATACCTGTCAAAGGGACTTCATGCTCATTGATTCATGAGTTTATTACAGTTGCAATAAGGGACAGAGTTTATTATTTTCCTCTGTTATAAGGCACAAGGATGGATCAAATCTGTGACGTTACTTGCCATAGGTCACAGTGTTACTGCATTACAGAATTTTAATGGATAAAGGGATATTTTCTAAATTTTATCTCTGAATTACATATGCAAACTATGTCCACAGCATTCAAGCTGAGAACACTGAGAAATCCTTTCTTTCATGACAATTTACAAAGTCCAACTTCACTCTATTGTATGTGAGACAACAAAAGGACACAGACATAGACAATGGACTTTTGGCCTCAGAGGGAGTAGGAGAGGGCGGGATGATCTGGGAGAATGGCATTGAAGAATATATTCTATTATGTAAGAAACGAATCACCAGTCTATGTTTGATACAGAATGCAGGACGCTTGGGGCTGGTGTACGGGGATGATCCAGAGAGACGTTGTGGGGTGGAAGGTGGGAGGGGGACTCGGGATTGGGAGCTTGTGTGCACCTGTGGTGGATTCGTGTCGATGTATGGCAAACCCAATAGAGTATTGTAAAGTTAAATTTAAAAATAAATAAATTAAAAAAAAANACATGAAAATTACTCAGGCAAAATGCTGGGGCAGGATAAAGAATCATCTGGAACAAAAGTAAGGAAGAAAGTTCAGGGTCTAAAGAATGGAGTGATACTTCTATAAAATTGTACATCAACTCTACTTCAATAAAAATAAAATAACACATTTGACATAAAAAAAGAATGAAGTGATAAACTCTACTCAATGTTCTGTGGTAACCTAAATGGGAAGAAAATTCAAAAAAAGAGGGGATATATGTACATGTATAACTGATTCATTTTGCTGTATAGCAAAAAACAACACAGCATTGTAAAACAACTATACTTCGATAAAACTTAAAAAGAATTTAATGCATTTAAGGAATGAATAGTCAGTGAGTACCAACATAACTTGACCCGTATGGGCATGCAACTGAAAATATTGGGGTTTAGGAGGGTGCATGTGACGAGCAGTCACACTTACTGAACTGTGTTTGTTAGTTGCTCAGTCGTGTCCGACTCTTTGCAACCCCATGGACTGTAGCCCACCATGCTCCTTTGTCCATGGGATTCTCCAGGCAAGAATACTGGAGTGGGTTGCCATTTCCTTCTCCAACTGAACTGAGAAGCAGGGATTTTCTCAGTGAGATAATGGGGATAAAATAGGATTTGAAGTTGAGCAGTAATAGACTCAGAATTTCTTTTAGAAAATAAGTTAAAGTGTTAGTCACTCAGTCATGTCTGACTCTTTGCAATTCCATGGACTGCAGCCTTTCAGGCTCCTCTGCCGGTAGAATTCTCCAGGCAAGAATACTGGAGTCAGCTACCATGCCCTCCTCCAGGGGATTTTCCCCGTAGAGGGGTAGAAACCAGATCTCCTCATTGAGGGTAGATTCTTTACTATCTGAGCCACTAGGGAAGCCCAAGTAACAAAAAAGCTAAATCAACCTTAGAAGTTCACTAATAATTCATGTTTTCTGGAGCATGATATAACTGGAGAACCTTTTGAAGGATACTCACACTGACAAAGTCAGAGACAATAAGAACATCCAGGTTTGAGTCCTACTCATCTTATCATTGAACATTCTTGGGCTCTCCATCCTAAATTACTCTTGGGTCCTTCCTATGAATACTTACTTTGTCCTCATCAAGGTTGTCGTGGGAACAAAATGATGCAAATGTATAGGAAGAAGGAATCTGTGAGGAAGGATTAGAATCATACCTGTCAAAGGGACTTCATGCTCATTGATTCATGAGTTTATTCCAGTTGCAATAAGGGACAGAGTTTATTATTTTCCTCTGTTATAAGGCACAAGGATGGATCAAATCTGTGACGTTACTTGCCATAGGTCACAGTGTTACTGCATTACAGAATTTTAATGGATAAAGGGATATTTTCTAAATTTTATCTCTGAATTACATATGCAAACTATGTCCACAGCATTCAAGCTGAGAACACTGAGAAATCCTTTCTTTCATGACAATTTACAAAGTCCAACTTCACTCTATTATTTAAAATAGAATTGGTAAACTGTATTAAGAAATCACACTTTCTCATATTATCTTATTGTTCATTATCATTATTCTTTTCATTGATTCATTCCAAATAATAATCACAGCAGTTCAACTCAACCACAAGCTTCAACGGAAATAGGCAAGAGCTTGAAATATCTGAGACCTTCATACCCCTTAAGTTTCCATTTTCTGCTTTTCAAGATTATAAAAGTAACAACATGAAAGAGTACTCAGTCTTGTCTAAACCATAGTAAAAGATGGGCAAATATAATCTGAGCTAGAATATCAGCAAATGACAAAGGTGAGAAAATGAAACAGTATTGTAACAAGCTATTGTAAAGTGTGACATCACACTATGGGAAGTCAACACATTTGTTCTGAGTCATACAACTGGAGCAAATCAAAACTTCTTTCATAGTGACCATGTATAATCCATGATAATCGACACTGTACTCCTGAAGAATAGAGGTTACAAGAAATATGTGATTTGCCTGAAGTCATTTATGACAGATAGATTTGACTCAGGCCTTTTCAGCCTAGACTGGGCTTCTTTCTATGATATTTATCTCTCTATTATAACTTCACCAACAGCAACACATGTGCTAGACTCTAATATCTGTTTAGTAACCTACAATGTGATCACTAATCTAGAGCCAGACATCTTGGAATGTGAAGTCAAGTGGGCCTTAGAAAGCATCACTACAAACAAAGCTAGTGGAGGTGATGGAATTCAGTTGAGCTATTTCAAATCCTGAAAAATGATGCTGTGAAAGTGCTGCACTCAATATGCCAGCAAATTTGGAAAACAGCAGTGGTCACAGGACTGGAAAAGGTCAGTTTTCATTCCAATCCCAAAGAAAGGCAATGCCAAAGAATGCTCAAACTACCACACAATTGCACTCCTCTCACATGCTAGTAAAGTAACACTCAAAATTCTCCAAGGTGGACTTCAGCAATATGTGAACTGTGAATTTCCTGATGTTCAAGCTGGTTTTAGAAAAGGCAGTGGAACCAGAGATCAAATTGCCAACATCAGCTGGATCATGGAAAAATCAAGAGAGTTCCAGAAA